>BPLR01000772.1:0-144546 GCA_021605095.1 Caerostris extrusa | reverse complement strand
TGGGGCTTAGGACGAGCAATCTTAATGCATACAAATCACTGTTAGAAAAGAGAGACACCCTCAGGGTTATGTTACCAACCATCTTCATGCCTTACTGCAAGATGGAGAGGGAAGAAAATACATACTACACCGCGTAATGTACCTGAGATCACTGAGATAATATTTAATAAGTTAGGAGATTTAATGGAATTGAGGCACTCTGCGAGATTTTTCGTTCTTATGTAACAAAAGTGGCTTTCTAGCAGAGCTCTTTATCATACAAGGGATTTGCTGGTAATTTATAATAAAATTTTCTTGCATTATATACAGATATATGTATATTTTTGTGAGCAATTTTTCTCTCCAAAACAGGATACTGAATGCAAAAATGAAAGTAGAATATAAATGCTAATATTGTTTTTCTCGCAAGAAACGCCAAAACAATATGCAAAATTTTAAAAGAAATAAAATGCTTAGTGCAAAACATCATAGGGATATCATTTGCATAACTATTATGATAACATTTATTTCATATACCTTAATAAAAATACTCAGAATTTCAGAAGATTAATTTAGAGGGTGAATTAGTTAAAAAAAAAAGTTTCTTAGTAAAGTCAAAATGTAAGAAAAAAATGGAAATGTATAATAAAATTTGAAAACTTAACATGAACATTTTTAAATAATAAAGTCAGATCATTATTAATCTTAAATAAAAAACAGTGTAGTTTAGAGGAAAAACATAGGAAAACACAAATGTTTACAGCATTAAACAAATTGAAATATTTTTATTTTTGTTAGCCAATCTTTCTTTTCCAAAATCATGTCTTTTCAAAAAGTATTTTCTCATTTAAAAAAAAAAAAAAAAAAGAATAAATTTCCATTAAAGTTTGTTTGACCAACAAATCTTCTAATTTCTACTGACATCAGCGAAACGCATTTTCTGTTTTCTCTTTCGTTTAAGAACTATTTCTTTAAAATCTATAATGCCAGAAACTTTATTTGATTTTCCTTTTTTATTTGTTGTTATTTGATTGAAAGATTTATCCATTGTCAAATTCCTTCATTCTCAACTCGATAAGTCCGCTTATCACAGAAGCCAACCTGAAGAAAAGTTCTGGTTGTGGCAAAAACAAAAATTATCTACCGACGAACACGAATGTGTTGATGGGCCAGTGCTTATTTTCCTTAACACATAAAGCAAGGAAAGAAAATGTTTGCTTTAGGGACTCTAGACTTTCATAGAGGCTTAGGACGAGAGTGTCTTAATGCATAAAAATCACTGTTAGAAAAGAGACACCCCTCAGGGTTATGTTACCAACCATCATCATGCCTTACTGCAAGATGGAGAGGGAAGAAAATACATACTACACCACGTTATGTACCTGAGATCTCTGGGATAATATTTAATAATTTAGGAGATTTAATGAAATTGAGGTACTCTACGAGATATTTCTTTCTTATGCAACCAAAGTGGCTTTTTAGCAGAGCTATTTATCATACAAGGGATTTGCTAGTAATTTATAATAAAATACTCATGATTTATAGTTCCTTTTTGTGCAATTTCTCTCTCTAAAAATTGATACAGCGTGTAAAATGAAGGTGGAATGAATGCCGATATTGAGATTCTTCCTACGTCAAAACTAAATGCAAAAATTTAAAAGACATAAAATGCTTAGTGCATATACACCATAGGCAATTATTTGCATCACTATTATTATAATCTTTTTCATATACCTTAGCAAAAATACTCAGAAATTTAGAATATGCGGTTCATTTTCAAAAGTTCAATTAAGTAAAAGCTAAGAAGTTTCTATAATTTTCATGTCAAAATAACTAAATAATTTTTTATTTCCTGTTCAATCCATTCAATGTCTTAGAAAATTTATGCAGGACGATGCATAATTCGTGGGAAGTTTTGCAAGTGTTGTATATGGGTTGTTATTTGATGGAACGATTTATCCATTGTCAAATTCCTTCATTTTCAACTCGATAAGTCTGCTTATCAAATAAAAAAACCTGAAGAAAAGTTCTGGTTGTGGCAAAAAAAAAAAAAAAAATATCTACCGAAGTAACACGAATGTGTTGATGGGGCATGTCTTATTTTCCTTAACACATAAAATGGAAAGAAAATGTTTGCTTTTAGGGACTATAAAATTTCATAGGGGCTTAGGACGAGATTCTTAATGCATACAAATCACTGTTACAAAGAGATTTTCATCTTTATTACAAATTGGGTTATGTTACCAACCATCTTCATGCCTTACTGAAGATGGAGAGGGGCAGAAAATGCATACTACACCGCGTAATATGTACCTGAGATCTCTGAGATAATATTTAATAAGTTAAAGATTTAATGGAATTGTACTCTGCGAGATTTTCGTTCTTATGTAACCAAAGCGGCTTTCTAGCAGAGCTCTTTTATCATTCAAATTTACTAGTACTTTTATAATAAAATTTTCGTGAAATACACGCATTTTCCTTCTTAAGCAATTTTTCTCTCTAAAACTGGATACAGCATTTTTAACCTTTCATTTAGGTAAATGTAAATGTTTACAGTGCATAATAACTTATAACGTCATAACTTTCTTTTTCTCGTAATAAAAAAAACTAAATGCAGAAATTTAAAAAACATAAAAGCCCTTAGTGCAAATACCGATTATAAAAAAGATATCATTTGCATCAATTTCATTCAAAATTTTATCCATATAGCTTTAAAAATGATCAAGATTTTAGAAGATTAATTTAGAAGGTGGAATTATTAATTTTCAAATAATTTAATAAAAAGAAAAACAGAATGTATAATTTTCTTTTAAAATGCTTATTCATCATAAGCAATTATTTATTTCTTGTTCAAACTATTCTCCAATTTAAAAAAAAAATTATGTATCAATGCCACTTTTTGTGAACATTTGCAAGTGCTTTTTGTATGGTGTTTGCCCTATCTTTTTCTAAACTTTGCTAATATTTATACTAACTGATATATATATTTAGAAAAGTCTATAACCTTGGGATTTCTTAAAATATTTAAATGAACAATAGGATATTGTTTCAAATAAAAAAAAAAATGAATAATACGTTTACATTTTTATAATTTTTAAACCATATTTCTTAAGTTAAGTAAACTAATTCTGTTGTATATTCAGAAAATTTTGCAATATAATGGATTATTATGTATGTTAATCTAACATAAAATCAGTAGATGTGCATATTAAATTATATTGCAAAAATAAATATACAATTATTTAATTCTTTATAAAAAAAGTACAAAAAATAATTGTGGGAATATGTAAATCAGACTGGATAATACGATATTTTTAATTTCAGTTTAAAAATAATTGGAAGAAAAATTATTAATATATTCATATAATTCCGGTTTTATATATAACAAATTTTAAAATATTTAATATGAAAATTTAATTAAAATAGATAATTAATGATATTTCATCAGGTAACATTATATTAATTTTAATGCAACATATTGTTACTTGAAACTCTTTTGCCAACTCCATTTAAAACGTTAAAAATTAAAAAAAGTCTATAACCTCCATTCATTTTGGTTTTCTTGCAGATTCAAAAATTTCATTGCTTTAGAATGAAGAAAATAAATATTTATTCGGTCTGAGAAAACTTATAACTTTTACTGGACTTTATTTTTACAAAATGTATTTAAAAATCTCAAGATATAAGTCATCCCTGATTAGAGTAAGGTAGATATATACATTTAAAGAAATTACCAAGTCTATTTGTGTAGTAACGAAAAATCTTATTTGAAACATAAAAAGTACGTATATAAAATGTAATTACTTTTCCTCTTACTATGAATCTGAAACAGGAAAAAAGTGTGAAAAGTATTTGTAGGATTGAAAATTAATAGATTTTAAAATTAATATAATATTAAATTGGATAGTAATGGATAATTAATGATATTTTACTACATCAATAGCGTTACAATTAATTAATAATATTTGATTATTTTAATTTTATCGCAATATACAGAGAGATACATGTTTTATTATGTATATTAATATATATATTAAAAAATCAGTTAAAAATAATAGAAAAATAAATAAATCAATAAATTAATTTAATTTTTAATTTTACATTTTAACAAAACAACGTATTTAAATGATAATTACGAAAATATTGGTAATGATTTTTAATATTTTTCTTCAAATATTTGTTACTTTCTTTCATAGAATCATTACCCTAAAAATAAATTTTCTTTTGGGTTTTTTTTTTTTTTTTTTTTTGCAGACTGAAATAATATTTTTAAACATGCATTAAGTTAAATAAATGTTTATAGTCATCGAAAACTTATATATTCACTTAACTTTCTTTTACAAAATTTCTTTAACAAATCTCGAGATAAACTAAAAAATTGGACCTATCCAGTAAGAAAAAAAAAAAAGAAAACTCATTCTGTTTTAATTTTCTTTAAAAACTTTCTTTAGTACTTCTTAAAACTTCAAAAAATAGCTTAATCAGGGTTTCCAAAGTCAATTTTAATTTTTTTTTTTTTTTTTTTTTTTTAATTCCCAAAGGAAAAGAGGTGAAAGCAGAATGTGGGGGGGGATTAAGTCGCTCCTTAAATGCCATGCTTATTCATCAGCACTTAAGCTTGGATAAAAACCCTCTCAAATACGGAATATCTCAACGTCTGATATCTCACCTTATAATTCCCTATCAATGCCACTTCAAACAATTAATCGCTCCATTTGTTCCCCTTTTGCCCTATCTTCTTGCTTTGCCAACTCCATTTAACTAACGATAAAAATTAAGAAAAGTCTATGATCTCCATCCATACTGTTTTTGCAGATTCGAAAAATTTCAATGCTTTAGAATGAAGAAGAATGAATCTCATTCGGGACTGAGCAACGTTATCGGTTTTACTGGACCATATTGTGGTCGTTAGGAGTAGTTAAAGTGATACAAGTCATTCTAGATTAGAGTAAGGTAGATATGTTTAAAGAAAGTACCAAATTTTTTGTGTGTAGTAGTAGTATTTGTTCACAAACGTATATGAAATATTTGAAAATGTATTATTAATTTTTTCTTCCTTACTATGAATCTGAAACCGTGTGAAAAACTGCTTTGGAAATATTAATATTATTCAAAATTATTGCTTTTAAAATTAGTATGATATTTAAATTAATAATAATGGAAAATTAATCATATTTTATTAGACTATTGCGTTACAATTAATTAATAATATTTCTTTATATTAATTTTAACGCAATATACAGTGAGATACGACTTTTATTAGATATATTATTTTCAGTTAAAAATAAAGAAAATATAAATAAATTAACGTAATTAATTTTAAATTTTATATGTAACAAAATATTAATGTATTTGAATGACGATTAAGGAAAAATATTGGTAAAGATTTTTAATTTTTTCTTCAATTATTCATTAATTTCTTTCATAAAATCATTGTCAAAAGACATCATTTTCTTTTTTTTTTGCAAACTGAAATAATATTTTTACACCGTGCATTAAGTTAAATAAGTGTTTACAGTCATCGAAAACTTATAACTTCACTTACTTTCTTTAACAAAATTTCTTTAACAAATCTCCAGATAAACTAAAGCCCTCAATTACAAAAATCGGACCTATCTAGTCAGAAAGAAGATAAAAAAAAACTCATTCTGTTTTAATTTTCTTTAAACCTTTTCTTGCGTACTTCTAAAATGCAAGAAATAGCTTAATCAGGGTCTCAAAGTCAATTTTAAACTTTTTTTTTTTTATTCCCGAAGGAAAAGAGGTGAAAGCATAAATGTGGGGGATTAAGTTGCTCCTTTAATGCCATGCTTATTCATTCAGCACTTACGCTCGGATAAAAGACCCTCTCAAATACGGAATATCTCCACGTCCTCCCAGTCTGATATCTCACCTTATAATTCCCCGATCAATGCCACTTCAGACAATTATCGCTCCATTTGTTCCCCTTTTGCCCTTTCTTTTTTTGCTTTGCCAACTCCATTTAACTAGCGATAAAAATTAAGAAAAGTCTATAACCTCCGACCATACTGTTTTGCAGATTCGAAAAAAATTTCATTACTTTAGAATGAAGAAGAATGAATCTCATTCGGGTCTGAGCAAGCGTTATCGGCTTGCTGGATCATATTGTGCTCGTTAGGAGCAGTTAAAGTGATATAAGTCACCCTAGATTAGAGTAAGGTAGATATGTTTAAAGAAAGTACCAATTTTATTTGTGCGGATTACTATTATTTGTAGAAAAGACGTAAAATATTGTGAAATATATGAACATGTATTATAAAAATTTCTTTTCCTCTTACTGTGAATCTGAAACAGGGTGAAAAAGTGCTTATCAAAATATTTGTAAGATTGAAAATTAATAGATTTTAAAATTAATATAATATCAAAATGAATAGTAATGGATAATTAATGATATTTTATCATGCAACTGCGTTATAATTAATTAATAATATTTAGATATATAATTTTAAAGCAATATACAGTGAGATACGAGTTTTGTTTATGTAGATATATTAATTTTAGTTACAAATAATAATAAACAAATCAATTAATTAACGTAATTCATTTTAATTTTACATGTAACAAGATATTAACTTATTTAAATGATGATAAGAAAATATTGATAAAAGAATTTTAATGTTTTTCTTCAAATATTTGTTACTTTCTTTCATTGAATCATTACCATAAAGAAACGCTGAATTTCTTTTCTTTTTTTTTTTCAGACTGAAATAATATTTTTATGCTGTTCTTGTACTAGTTAAACAAATGTTTATATGCATCGAAAACTTATAACTTCATTTAAGTTCCTTTAAAAAATTTCTTTAACAAATCTCAAGATAAATTAAATCCCTCATTTATAAAAATCAGACCGATACAGTAAAAAAGAAAAAAAGAAACTCATTCTGTTTTAATTTTCTTTAAAACTTTTCTTGCGTTCTCTTAAAACTGCAAGAAATAGCTTAATCAGGTTTCCCACAGTCAATTTTAAGCTTTTCTTTTTTTTTTTTTTTTAATTCCCGAAGGAAAAGAGGTGAAAGCAGAATGTGGGGGATTAAGTCGTTCCTTTAATGCCATGCTTATTCATCAAATTTTAGCTGATAAAAACCCACTCAAACACTGAATATCTCCGCGTCTGATATCTCACCTTATAATTCCCTATCAATGCCACTTCAGACAATTATCGCTCCATTTGTTCCCCCTTTGCCCCATCTTCTTGCTTTGCCAACTCCATTTTACTAGCGATAAAAAATTAAGAAATGTCCATAAACTCCGTCCATACGGTATTGCAGATTCGAAAAAATTTCATCACTTTAGAATGAAGAAGAATGTATCTCTCGGGACTGAGCAAGCGTTATCGGTTTACTGGACCATATTATGCTCGTTAAAGTGTAGTTAAAGTGATATAAGTCATTCTAGATTAGAGTAAGGTAGATCTGTTTAAAGAAAGGAGTGTAATTGTTGGAGTAAATTTATATATATATTGATTTCAGTTAAAAATAATAGAAAAATAAATTAATTAACGTAATTAATTTTTACTTGATATGTAACAAATAAATGATGATTAAAAAAATATTGGTAATGAATTTTAATTTTTTCTTAAAATATTTGTTAACTTCTTCATAGAAGAATAATTACCATAAAGACACACCGCAGTTTCTTTTGGCTTTTTCACAGATTGAAATAATATTTTTACACAATAATTCTTGCAGTTAAATAAATGTTTACAGTCTCGAAAACTTATAACTTCACTTAACCTCTTTTACAAAATTTCTTTAACAAATCTCAAGATAAACTAAAAGCCGTCATTTACAAAAATCGGACGAATCCAGTAAGAAAAGTAACAAAAAACTCATTGTGTTTTAATTTTCTTGAAAACTTTTCTTGAGTTTCATAAAACTATAAGAAACAGCTTAATCAGGGTCTCCAAAGTCATTTCATTTTAAACTTTTTTTATTCCCGAAGGAAAAGAGATGAAAAAGCATAAATGTGGGATTAAGTTGTTCCTTTAATGCCATGCTTATTCATCAGCACTACGCTCGATAAAAACCCGCTCAAATACGGAATATCTCCACGTCTGATATCTCACCTTGTAATTCCCGATCAATGCCACTTCAGACAATTATCGCTCCATTTGTTCCCCTTTTTGCCCTATCTTCTTGCTTTGCCAACTCCATTTCACTAGCGATAAAAATTAAGAAAAGTCTATAACCTCCATCCATACTGTTTTTTGCAGATTCGAAAAATTTTCATTACTTTAGAATGAAGAAGAAGAATCTCATTCGGGACTGAGCAAGCGTTATCGGACCATTTTGCTGGAAGATATTGTGCTCGTTAGGAGTAGTTAAAGTGATATAAGTCATCCTAGATTAGAGTAAGGTAGATATGTTTAAAGAAAGTACCAATTTTATTTGTGTGGAGTAGTATTATTTGTAAAAAACGAAAAATATAGTGAAATGTATGATTTTCTTTTTACTCTGATTGTAGTGAGGAAATGCTTATGAAAACCGAATGAGAATAATGTTTATGGAAGTATAAGTAAAAAATCAAAATTAATATTTTTTAAAATTAGTGTAATATTAAAATGAATTATAATAGATAATTAATGACATTTCGTCAGGCAATTGCGTTGCAATTAATTAAAAATATTTCGTTATATTAATATTAACGTAATATACAGTGAGATACGAGTTTTAATAGATATATTACTTTCAGTTAAAAATTATAGAATAAATAAAATTAACGTAATTAATTTCAATTTTATATGTAACAAAATATTAACGTATTTAAATGATGATCAGAAAATACTGGCAATCAATTTTAATGTTTTTAAAAATATTTATTTATTTCTTTCATTGTATCATCAACAAAAATACACATATATTTGCTTTTTGGTTTTTTGCAAACTGAAATAATATTTTTACGCAGTGCATGCAGTTAAACAAATGTTTACATTCATCGAAAACTTATAACTTCACTTAACTTTCTTTTACAAATTTTTCTTTAACAAATCTCAAGATAAACTAAAGCCCCATTTATAAAAATCTGACCAATGTAGTATGAAAGAAAAAAAAAAACTCATTGTGTTTTAATTTTCTTGAAAACTTTTCTTTGTTTCTTAAAACTGCAAGAAATAGCTTAATCAGGGTTTCAAAGTCAATTTTAAACTTTTCTTTTTTTACTTTTGTTCCCGAAGGAAAAAAGGTGAAAGCAGAATGTGGGGGGGGATTAAGTCGCTCCTTTTTAATGCCATGCTTATTCATCAGCACTTAAGCTCGGATAAAAACCCCTCAAATACGGAATATCTCCCTGTCTGATATCTCACCTTATAATTCAAAGATCAATGCCACTTCAGACAATAATCGCTCCATTTGTTCCCTTTTGCCCTATCTTCTTGCTTTGCCAACTCCATTTAACTAACGATAAAAATTAAGAAAAGTCTAGAACTTCCTTCCATACTGTTTTTGCAGATTCGAAAAAATTTCATTACTTTAGAATGAAGAAGAATAAATCTCATTCGTGACTGAGCAAGCGTTATCGGTTTGCTGGACCATATTATGCTCGTTAAGAGTAGTTAAAGTGATATAAGTCATCCTAGATTAGAGTAATTTATAAAGAAAGTGCCAATTTTATTGTGTGGAGTAGTAGTATTGTGGAATAACTTACATATATATGAAATATATGAAAATGTGTTGTTATAATATTTTCTTTCATCTTACTGTGAATCAGAAATCGAGTGAAAGAATGCTTATGAAAATATTTTAGAAGGATTTAAAATAAATAGATTTTAAAATTAGTATAATATTAAAGTGAAAAATAATGTATAATAAGCAATTGCGTTACAATTAATTAATGATATTTCGTTATATTAATTTTAACGCAATATACAGTGAAATACGAGTTTTATTAGATATATTAATTTTAGTTAAAAATAACAGAACAATTTATAAATTAATATATTAACTTAATTAATTTTAAATTTTTTTCAAATATTTGATACTTTCGCTCATAAAATCATTGCCAAAAAGACACGCGCATTTTCTTGTGGTTTTTTTTGCTGACTGAAGTAATATTTTTACACCAATGCTTGTAATTAAATAAATGTTTACAATCATAAAAACTTATAACTTCACTTAACTTTCTTTTACAGAATTTCTTTAACAAATCTCAAGATAAACTTTTTTTTCTTTCTAATGCAGCTGGCAAACACTTAGACAGCTTGGTCTTGCCTTAAGGCAAGCGTTGCACAGACACACTCACTTCGCATTACCCAGGGGCGCGTGTAACTTGAAGATAAGCCACTGACGCCGAGTAACATTGCCCCCGCAACGCTCTTATTAGACCGGGGCCTACACTTTAAAGTGGATTTCGAACCACTGAAAACATCCATGGCACCGCCGGGACTCGAACCCGAAACCTGTGGTGCCGAGCGCCAGAGCCACTCTCGGCCATTCAGGCCCCATCTCAAGATAAACTAAAAGCCCTAATTTACAAAAATCGGACCGATCTAGTAAGAGAAAAAAAAATTCTCATTCTGTTTTAATTTCCTTTAAAACTTTTATTGCTTACTTCTAAATAGCAAGAAATAGCTTAATCAGGGTTTCCATAGTCAATTTTAAACTTTTCCTTTATTTTTTTTATTCCCGAAGGAAAAAGGTGAAAGCAGAATGTGGGGGGGGATTAAGTCGCTCCTTTAATGCCATGCTGATTCATCAGCACTTAAGCGCGGATGAAAACCCCTTAAAATACTGAATATCTCCCTGTCTGATATCTCACCTTATAATTCAACGATCAATGCCACTTCAGACAATTATCGCTCCATTTGTTCCCCTTTTGCCCTATCTTCTTGCTTTGCCAACTCCATTCAACTAACGATAAAAAATTAAGAAAAGACTATAACCTACATCCATACTGTTTTGCAGATTCGAAAAAATTTCATTACTTTAGAATGAATCTCATTCGGGACTGAGCAAGCGTTATCGGCTTACTGGACCATATTATGCCCGTTAAGACTAGTTGAAGTGATATAAGTCAACAGAAATTAGAGTAAGGTAGATCTTCTTAAAGAAACTTCCAATTTTAATTAAATTCCCACTATTAGCTCACACTCTCCCTATATACATCTTGTTCAAATTTTCAATCGTTAATAAAATACTTTTTATTTATCCACTCAAGTTCAAATACATTTTTTAAACTTGTAGTGGATGATACTTGATGTTAATACAGTCTAATCAAATATTAATTCAGAAATCAAATTTAATTAATTCATTTCCTTTTTTGTTAGATTTAAGTTGCATGTATCTACCAATAGATGGCACCAGATGATAGAGGAAAATTTCAACTTTATAGTGAAAAAAGTAGGAATTGACTAAATTTTTTTTTTATATTACTTGTTTGTGTGGAGTAGTATCATTTGTGAAAAACGTAAAATATTGTGAAATGTATGATTTTCCTTTTTATTGTGATTATAAAATCGTGTGAGGTAAATGTTTATGAAAGTATTAGTAGGATTCAAAATTAATAGATTTTAAAATTAGTATAATATTGAAATGAATTAAAATAGATGATTAATAATATTTTATCAGGTAACATTATATTAATTGTACTACAACATATAGTGTTACTTTGAGACTTTTGTTAATTCCATTTAACTAACGTTAAAAATTAAGAAAAGTCTATAACCTCCATCCATACTGTTTTGCAGATTCGAAAAAAATTTCATTACTTTAGAATGAAGAAGAATGAATCTCATTCGGGACAGAGCAAGCGTTATCGGTTTACTGCACCATATTATGCTCGTTAGGAGTAGTTAAAGTGATATAAGTCACCCTAGATTAGAGTAAGGTAGAATAAATAAAGTACCGATTTTATTTTGTGTGAGTAATATTATTTGTGTAGCAACGTAAAATATTGTGAAATATATGAAAGTGTATTAAAATTTCTCCTCCTCTTACTGTGAATCTGAAACAGAGTCAGAAAAGGCTTATGAAAATATTAGTACGATTCAAAATTAAAGATTTTAAAATTAGTATAATATTAAAGTGAATAATAATGAATAATTAATGATATTTCATCAGGCAATTGCGTTACAATGAATTAATGATATTTCATTACATTAATTGTAACGCAATATACGGTGTTACTTTGAAATACGAGTTTTACTTATTTCATGACTGAGGTCTAAACTAAAATGTTTATATCTGAAAATTATTTTTATTAAAAAAATAAAACAAACAGATTCAGATTAAATTTAGATTTTAAAATTAGCATTATATTAAAGTAAATAATAATAGATAATTAATGATTTTTTTATCAGGTAACATAATACTAATTGTATAACAATATACAGTATAATTGCTTACTTACTTTGAGATACGAGTTTTATTTGTTTCGTGATTGATGCCTAAGCTAAAATGTTTATATCTGAAACTAATTTTATCTATTTGAAACTGGTCAGTTCTTATCTTCAGAAAAACAGTTCAATTTTTTTATAATATATTTATAATGGGTAAATAAATATATGCATGTAAAATATAGATTCAACGAAATAAACTTATGTTTACGGAGCAGGTTAGTGTATGATATTATATATGATTCATTTTTCTTAATTAATTTTCTTCCACGCTAGATTTATTCATTATTTTTTTTGGCATGACTTTTGGTCACCTTCATCTGTAAGATTTACCAATAGAAGCCATTCAAGAAACTTTGTTCCTAATAATTGTGCAAAAAGAATTGGTTGTTGTAACGTAGTAGGTTCTCATTTGTTAACTGGTTGAGACTTTCAACACTCATAAAGTGCAATAAAAGAATCACAATTCATTCTTTTCCCGATGCCAAATCTCAACTATGTTTAAGATATTGTATTTCTGAAAGAGTCTCAGTTATTTTTATTAGAGAGGCGAAACTCGGAAATTTGAGTGGAATGGTGGTTGTGAAGCTATCGAAGTAGGTTCGTATCTAAAATACTGGTTCATAACTCAAGGAAAAAATCGATTTAGTGACGGCTTGTATCTCAAAAAAAAGGTTATATGTTAGGACATTCATATTTCAATGTATCACTGCCTTTAAGCACCTTTTTAAAATTTTGTTTGATTCATAACACATAGGTATATTTAAGCTTTTAATAAAATTTACTACAGATAATATTTTTTAGAAGAATTTTGAAGAATAATTTTGAGATAGAAGGACAAGAAACAGTTATGAAAGAAATAAGTGCTTGATTATATGTTACATCACTGATAAATATGTATTGCGTCTATCACTAAAATAGCATTTTCTTCAGAATTTTTATGCTGTAGCATTTGCTTATTCATGATATTCGTAGTGCTATTCTGTCATTTTTGTTTTCTCGCATGAAGGTACTTATTAATATTATTTCTGCGAATGGAGATACTTGCTAGTACGCGTGCACTTACGCTCATACATTCCTATGTTTAAAAATGTATAGTGCGATTTATAACATACCTATAGTGTAATTCATGATATATTTGTAGTGTGATTAATAATAGGTGCCTACTCTAACCACGTATCATAGTTAGAGTGCCTACTCTAACTATGTGTAATTTATACCATGAGTTTCGAATCCCCTTGCATCAAATAAAGAGCGAAATAATAATTAGAAATATAAGACAAGGTAGCTCAGTCATATATTCGAACTATTACAGAGAACAAACGTTAATTACAGCAGATAAGAAAGGAATATTGAAATGATGCAAAATTAAACCAGAAAAGAAAATAATATTCTTGAATAATATTTTTGTAGAACGTTTCCAGCATTAGTAACTGATTTTCTTAAGTGCACACAATTGTGATAAATATATACCAAATTATTTTCTTATAGATAAAAAAAAAGTGAATTTATATATAATATAGTAAATTAAATATTCAATTGCAAATATTTAAGTTGAAAAAAATAGTTATGCAGTGTGTAACTGAAGCTCTCATGTTCATTATAATATCTAAAATCTTAAATTTAACGTGAAATTAATAATGTGATATACAGTGCAATTATAATTAAAATCTGTAAAAAGAATCACTGGTCTTAATGAACCGATATTTCACGTGAATATAGTACATGAAGCAATAGGGTTTTATCTGGCAAAAAGAAAAAAATAATTCAAAAATTAACCGATAGATGGCTAATATGCAAATTAAAGACTGTACTGTCAATGATACATCATATGAATCTCTTTTTTTGCGCAACCAGCTCTTTCCAATACTGAAACAATGCAGATGTATGGATAGTATAGAATTTTCATGCTAGATGGCGTTCCTCCGTGTATTGCAACATCAGTGAAGCAACTGCTGAATCTCCATTTTTGTAATGGCAGAGTTATTAGTCGCCATTTTCCAATAGTTTGATTCCACGATCACCTGACCTGGATCCTTGTATCTTCTGGCTGTGGGGCAATCGAAAAAAGTTGTGTACAGTAGTCTTATTGCGAACATAGTTGAGTTAAAACAAAAAACATTATTAAAAACATCCCCCTGTTACACTTGTACCTTTTGTGAAACATGCTGTTGAGCTCTTTATGCTCATAGGACAAAACAGTGGACAACATATTGGGCATTTCTTGAGCAACTCGTTTCAACCAATTTACCAAGCGTTTTCCTGATGGTTTCATCGCTGTTTGGTTTCCTACGATTTTGTTACGGTCATATCTTTTTTTTCTTTCATCATCATATATATTCAGGAGAATATTTTTTTCTTCTAATGCAGCTGGCAAATAGACCGTGATCTTCGCCATAAGGGCTGCGCCGATGTTACTCACTTTGCATTACCCAGGGGCGCTTGTAACTTGATGGTAAGCCATGGACGCGGAGTAACAATGCCCCCGCAGCGCTCTACGATCCTATTAGGACCGGGACCTACGGCTTAAAATGGATTATTCAGTAGAATATATTTATATATATTTCATATATAGGAGAATGTATATAGTCATATATATAGGCCATATATATAGCCAGATATATAGAGTATATATATTTATTTTGCTATAGCCTGAATATATATAGCCGTATATATTCATGAAAATATATTCATGTCATTCTGACCTGTGGTTATTTTTTTACAGCATTTTCAAAAAAAGAGCTTTAATTACAATCATCCTATATATTATTTAATAAAAATAATATTATCATTTTAAACAGCCCAAGGAAATATTCCATTAGAGTGTTTACATTACACATAAAATCTCTCAATTTTTATGCCTCCAGTAAATTCTTTGTCAAGTTTTGAATGCTAGTATTTATTATATTTCTTTCATAAACATTAAAAAAAAAAAATTCTACAGTTTCACGAGTCGTTTATATCATTTAAGACAAACTAGTTGGAGAGTTTATTTCTTAAAAAATAATTTTTTTTTTTTTATAAAAACAAAGAAATCTTTGATGATTTAGGGTCATATAAACTTCTCGATACTAATGTTTATCACGCTAATCTGATATAATGTATCTCTTTAAACTACCCATCGCAAATCTCCAATGCTTTAAAGCAGGTTACAAATGTTTTCTCTCTCTGTTTCTGTTCGATAGCGTTCGACTTGAACCATTTTAACCTTTCGCAAACGGGGCGTTTTTATGGGAAGTTAAAACACTGGAAAATAAGAAAAAAGGGCGAATTGCGACATCTGCGATCTCTCAGTAGTTTAGACGTCTGCTTTAGAGAGGGTCTCATTAGGAAATAAAAAAAAAGAGCCACTGTGGTAATGATAGAAGTTTTCCCGTCTTTCGATATCCCAAAGTAGGCTTTTAAAGTTTCATGGCTTTCATGTTATTTCATCCAAGAATTCGTTGAGACACTTTGGGAGGTAATGGCATTTGGTGTCTTTACTTACCACATTTTCACGTTCTTCAGACAGCTTCTATCCATTAGGAGAAATATACGCTAATAAGTATTTCATTTGGTATATCCTTATAGTGCTGGTTTCAATGAGATGTTAAGGAAGTGATAATAAGTCAAAGGGGAGAAAGTTTAATTTAAAAAAAAAACTATGGAAGTAGTTTGTTGAAAGTGCTGTTAATGCTAAAAGTTGAATTACCAATTTTTTTTTTCTGTGATTAAAGATGAGTCTTGCATTTTTACCTAAGTATAGCATCTAGTTAATGAATTACAACTTATCTTTATGTGTCATTAGTATTATAGCTCATTATTAATGAAATAAGCAGAAAAAATACTGCATTGATTTCATGTTCTACCCGATTTGAAAATTGCAAAATTTAAATTACTTAAAATTTTGTGTGGAGGCCAATGTAGTTCTATTGCCTCGTGGTGCACTCCGGGCAACGTCTCATACGGCAAACAGGCCTTCAGTCTGGCTCTCAGTGTGAGTTTCTTAAAAGTAAGCAGGTGGTTTGAAAAACAGGCTCTACAATGGCAAGCAATTGATTTGTGTCCATTATCATGGGTGGAATTGCTATGGCTTTTCTATGGTCACGATTGTCTCTACAAACATCTTCACAGTATTAAACTAATTCATGACCCTTTCTGTCTCTTGTTTGATAACCAGGAAGAAATTGACATGTGTTGCCTTGCTTCCTGTTCTGTACTGCCTCCTGCTTCTTTATGGAAACTTTACTAGATTGTCAGATTTGAGTTGATGTATTAACTGATGTCATTTGTTTATATCTTGTTCTTTGTATTTTTATGATATCTGTTGTCACGTAAATTTTCCATTGCAAATAAAAATATTGGCACTTCATTCATTATGTTGTGGTATCTTTATTAGGAAATACATAATTTCTCCTTGTATTAAAAAGATTGAATTTTGTATTAAATTTGAAAATGTAACATTTTAAACTATAAATTAATCACAGCAGTTACCATGTAAAATAGTTTCCTAATTATATAATAAAAATAAAACAATATAAAAAAATATCACCAATAAATGCAATCGATTTTAATAAATTAGATGAAAAGGATTTAATAAAACTATTTAAATTATAAAAAATATAAAAACTATTCGAAATGTTATATAAGTCATTAAATACAAAGTTAGTTTAAACCAATTAATATTCATAGGATGACTAAATGAACAACTTAAAAATTTAAAATTTAACGTATTATAGGGCTTTTTTTTTATTTGTATTCGGACTTATTTGGCTTACTTTTGAAAAATGTAAAATAAAGTTTTAACTTTAAGATTCGCATTCTTTATTCTTGTGTCGGCTGCTCTTATATACCAAGATTACTTTAGTTGCAATCTCAATCGCGATATTTACTTGCTTTTAAATTGATTCCGTTTGATGTTTCTTGCAAATAAAAAACAAAAACAGGAAAAAGGGAAAAGCTTTTGAAGAAGCTTTCCCGAAACGATCTCCAGAAATTATTTAATGACAACAACGCTCGAGGCAGGCAAAACAAACCATTCAAGAATCTTATGTGTCGTTCTTAATTGGTGCATTAATATTCTGATGGAGTTTTATTTTCTCGCACTCAAGAATTTCTGGTTTTTGGAAAGGAGCCAAACTTTCCCAGTTTTGTGTTAAAGATCGTCAAAAAGGTTTTGCTGGTTTGCGTGATGCTGCATCCTTTGAAAAATTGCTTTGGGGCTTATAGAGACTAATTTGGTGAGGCCGCACAGAATTTTTGAAAACGCTACATCATTATCACGTGTGGTATGCATCATAATATGCAGCATTTGAACAAAATTTTCTGTCATAAATAAGGGGTTTAAAGTGGGTATCACAACTCAACTGTTCTTGTAGTGCACAATTGGATTTAATTTATGGTTTGTTTGGTTTCTTGTTTCAGATGTAATTAGAGTTAAAATAAGAGTCAATAAATATGCCAGAAACCCGTAGTGACTCCTAAATAATTTCTCATCTATGGTTCTGTTGTGCTGTTCTTGTAATTTTATTCTTCAAGAACTGTAATTATCTTGCAAAGTTATAAATTGTAATGTTTAATTCAAAAGAGGGCTTACCAAGTGTAAATAACAGTTAAGCAATACATAAGTAGAATAATTTTTCATTGAGGAGTTTGCGATTAATTTTGATCTAGATAATATTTCGTAGTAAAAAAAAATGTTCTATATAATAAGATTTAAATGATCTCATATAAATTACATTTGTTACCTTCAGAATGTTAATTCTTATATTTATTTTTCTGATTTTCACAAAATTTGTTTCACTTGAAATAGTTCCTATTATGATTAAATTATAATCATAACAATTACTAAAATGATTGAAAAATTCTTTTCAATCTAGTAGTATGATTGGTGATCGATCTCTAGTGGTATAATTGTTTATTTGAATAAGAGATAACATAATTCTGTTTTCCTCTTGAATAGATTTCTTTTTAGAAGCATTTCATTCATATTATTAATTTTCCATTGTTGTTTTTTGATAACCTATTTTTCATATTTACGTAAAACTCATCAATAAAACATCTAATAATAAAATATGATTGTATTAAGCGATAACAAATACTTTTTGTGTAATATTTCTTTTAAACATTGGAGACCACGTGCTTTATTTATTCACCCAATGAAGAGTTACCAAAGGAAGGTGTACATTGTACTTTAGGGAGAACTTAAATTCTTCGCTAATACCTTTTACAAATACATGTTGTATGGTAGAATCGAACAGACACTGTAGTAGGTCTCTTACAAACGCTATTACAAATATCGTTGAGTCTCTTCGTTTCCAGACAGATTAAATTCAGTATTATCATTGTGTATATTTACGGCGCTTTATTTTGCATTTATATTATTATATCATTTGCAAGCGAAATTCACACGTTACCATTTAGTAACAAATTTAGACTTTTAAACTCTTAAAAAAATTTCTAATTTAAATCGTTACAGAAGTACAAAGGACATGAAATGATATATCCTGAATAAATCGAATTATCGAATCATATTATAATTTTAATTTGCGTATCCCTTAATGTATCATTTTCACATTCGTTTCATTTTAAACAATGTATTGGAAGCGGATTTAATTCTTACAAGCCTTTTAAAATTCATAAAAATTTGAATGATTATTACTTGTCTCTATAAGTCACACTTTATTTAGGTTTTTTCATCTTATTTAGGCCTTTTATTTATGTTTCATATTGATTTGATTTAGGTGTTTCATACTTAACTTATTTAGACCATTTATACTTGACTTTATTTAAATCTTTCCTACTTGACTTTATTTAAGTTTTTTTTTACTTCATACGTTACAGAACAACCATGCTTTACGAATAATAATTTATTCGATTTAATAATAGCAATAATCGCAATTCATTATTTGCATGTGTACATACTTATAAATCAAATTTTTATAAATTGCTGTGTATTATGCATTTTATTTCGAAATAACGCCAACAAAACAATTACATATAAACGTTAAATATATTTTCTGATTTTCATAACGCTGAAAAAGTTGACAACTATATTTGAAGAAACAACAAAAACGATTTATGAAAAGCAACTCTAACAAAAAATAATATATTTATTGTTACATATATACTTTAAAGTAAAATGTTTTATTGAGGAAGAGAGTGAAATGGTTTAAAAGTATTATATATCTATATGCTTATATATATAGATATATAGATATATGTATAAGTTTGTCAATACAATTTTGACAGGCAATTTCAAGGAAAAAAGGGTTTCCTTCATGGTATAAAATCAATAGTTCCTCCAGGAACAAATATTCTTTGGAATCAATAGAAGAGAGAAAGAAGTGCTGGAAATTCTGGACGTATTCGGTAAAAATATTTCACAAAAAATCATTTCAAATGTAGAGAAAAAGCAATGGCGTATTGAAATTCAGGTAAACGCAGCTGTGTATCGTAATTTCTGTATCATGTGTGACCATAATTCCATAACATAAAATTTCTTAAACTATTGTTACTTACTAATTTAAAAAAAATATTTTTTAAAAATTTATTTTAAAAAAGCATACTCGTTCGTTTCTAAAGCAAGTGTTGTATGTTTAACTTTTGAAATGTTTAGGTTTCGAAAATTGTTAAAATAAAATGTACTTTTTTGTGAGAATGTCAGTTGAGTATTAAATTGCAGTATTGAGTATTAAATTGCAGTATTGAGTATTAAATTGCAATATAATAATAAGTAACTATTGCAATTGTTCATTAAAAGAATTATTGGTTGAGTGAAAATTAATAAATAACAATGATTATTACTTCACAATTATCAATTAAATAGACAATAAACAATAAAAATTAACAATAAAAATTAACATAAGTTTCAAAACCATTTTATGGAAAAAATATCAAATAAATAATAGATAAATGTATGTAGTTAAATAGAAGAATTTATTAATAAATTTATTAGGCTAAATATAAAAAGTAGAGAAATTAGTCTTATTTTAGTGTAATATACAAATTTCTCTCAAAGATAACCTTAAAAGCTGTAATATTAACCATGCAAGTCATATTTCTTCTAAAAATTAATTCCTTCAAACGTTTTAATCAGCATATCTAGAAATCAATTTCTCAATCATTTGAAATACATCCATAATATACTCGATAATATTCATGAAAGAATATATTTTAAACTCTTATAAATTTGTGGCAAACCTTTAATGACGCCTAACTTACTCATACATATGCATGAATAGTCCAACATTCCATACTCTTTCCAATCAATCGGGGTGGAGAAACAAGCCTGCACCCTTATTATCCATGATACAAGAGTTCGGCTATTCTAAATTATGCGCATGTTCTTCCATACCAGGCACAATGCACGCATTCCTTCCTACGCCTATCACACACATTCACATCTTCCCTTCATGCATATATTCTGAAACAAATCTGCTGATATCACGTCGGTGGTACTATGTACCGAGCTGAACACTCCCCCCTCCAATCCCCCCTCCCCTCGCCATCGGTACCGGAGTCGACATTTGGCCCGAGAACCAACGAACCGTTTCATTTACTCGACTGGGCCGGATATTTGCCGAGCTAATCGTCGAAAATCCGGATTCCCGGACGTGGTGAGAGGTAAACTGGGTCAGAAACTCCCCTTTTCCAGCCTTTTGCAGATCGATTGATCAGGTTTAGACTAAAAGAGAGTAGGGATTCAGCGATCTGAGGATCGAAATGGCTTGAATCATTCAAGCCCCCTACCCACCATGTTAAAAGAAGGATAGGGAGGAATGAATGGTAAGGGAAGGAAAAAATGTGTGTTTGCTGTGGTTTCAGATGCCTAGGCTGCCTGGGGAGACAAGCAGGATGCACTGTTTGTTGGATTCCATTCCGCTTCATTTTCTCTCCCTTTTAGTTCAGACATGTTCGGTGAATTCAATTTGTTGTCGATTCCTGTTTTCTCAAGGTATAAAGTATCGGAATTTAAGGTTTAAATTGATTCTCTGAAGATTTAAGCCAGCAGATACTTTTGGCTGTACCTTAATATGTGTTTATTTATTTTTTTATTAAATATTTAACGACAGCTTAAGGAATACCACATTATAAATAAAAAGGTTTAAATTGGATTCTCTGAAGATTTAAGCCAGCAGATACTTTTGGCTGTACCTTAATATGTGTTTATTTATTTTTTTATTAAATATTTAACGACAGCTTAAGGAATACGACATTATAAATAAAAAGGTTTAATCGAAAAAACACACACAATATACTAGTATTCTCTAAACAGTACCCCAGTATTCTTTTTAATATATTGTATTACAAGTTATTAGGGGCCTGAAGGGCCAAGTGTCTAGCGCTCGGTGCCACAGGTTTCGAGTTCGAGTCCCGGTGGTACCATGGATGTTTGTAGTGGTTCGGAATCCACTTTGCCGTAGGTCCCGATCTCATTTGACTGTAAGAGCGTCACGGAGTCAAGTCAGACTTCTACCTACTGGTACTCTATCACAACAGAAGCTGCTCCCTTTCCCTCCATCCATGAGTAGATTACTCATGGGTGTCCGTCCCGCACTGCAGGTCACTGAGGATTGGTCGCAAACAAACAAGTTATTGGTTGGGATTATTGTTGCTGCTTACATGTTGATTTAGTTCATGTTCAGTCATAACTGAATTCAATTTATGTTTCCTCAAAATGTAAGCTGTCGAAATTTAATCTTTAAACTAGAATATTTAAGTTAGCATATCCTTTAGTTAAATTTGATGGTTGTTAAGATTTTAATAAATATCCGAGAACTGTTAAATAAGAACAAAAAAAAAAATAGCTGAACATAGCTTTGAAAAAAAATAATTGTTCTGAGATATTTGCAATTTAGATGGATAATATTCACATTCAATGTTCATTCATGTTTTGGTAGGATTTTAAGTTCAATTTAATTAAAAGAAAGAAATATTGGTTTAAAAATTATCTGAAAACTTAAAATAGGAAATATTTTTAAATTAAATAATTTTTTTTCGGTAATTTATTTTTGTAAGCAAATATATGAGAAAGATGAAATATTAGATCAGAAAAATAGTTAAGATATTGGAATGGGAATTAATTAAATACGTATTTTTGTTAATATAATTATGGAGAAAGAAGAGCAATAATTTTTAAATATTAATAACTTTATTATTAAAATTAACTGGTTGAAAACATATAAATTTAATTCCTTTTTATATTGTTATTTATGTCTTTCTTCTTTCAAAGCTTTACGGAAAAAAAAAGAAAAACAAAACGAATTCATTAAAAAAAATATGAAACTGATCATGAATAACAAATTAAATTAAAAATGTATTTTACATTTAGACGAAGACATATTTTTATTTCTTAAAAATATAAAAACTCTAAAATATTTTCCCCCAAAATTTGTTAAGTTATTTATGTTTACTTAAGCCTTAAATAAATATCTTTGATAATTAATTTATGATATATCTTTTCTTCAGGTATTGAATTATTAATGTTTGAAAAAAATATTCAGTAAATATGATGTCAATATTTGTTATCTTTACATCTAGACGTTTTAAAAACCATCACTCTCCTCAATAGATAGCTTTATCCAAAATACTACATACGTAAATATGCAGTATTAAAAAAATTATACGACGGTATTAAAAAAACTTTATTATCAAATTAAAAAATGTTGAATAATTTCAATATACGTTATAAACTTACCGATTTAAAAAAATATTTAAAATATATAGAAAAAATATACTAAATTTAGGAAAAAATTATTTATAAAAAAAAAAATTTAAAAAAAAATCACATAAATTTGATTAATAATTGCATATATTTTTTGATTAAAGAATTTTTTTTATTTGTTTTTAAATATTAAATATGATGAACTGTGAACTGTTAGCTTAAATTTAAAATGGTATAATACATTCAAAAATAAATACACTAAAATCTGCATCCCTATTAAAAATTGCCTTTCGATTTGTGAAATTCCTAAGTTTTTCTAATCTTAAAATCTCAGTTTTTGCAATTTTGGAATAAAAAAACTTTCATTTTTAAAATTATAAATGAGAATGAACGTACATCTCTAGACCATATACATTTCTGGCTTCTTTAATTAATTTTATGATGCAAGAAATATTTTAAAAGAGTATGAACTGTTCAAATAACACAAATATTAAGTCCTTATTATCGACTACAAAATTATTTGCCTTTTAAAAATAATTTTAAGTACATTTAAAACAGTTTAATAGGTATCATTTATCATTTACGTATATTTTTCTAAAAGATGCAGATCCATGTAAAAGCCGAAAGTACTTTTCTTCAAAAACATTCTTCAAAATTCAAACCCGTATATAAGACGAATGTAAAAAAAATCCATATAACATCCATGTCACTATAAAGACAAAAATATTGCCAGTAGATAAATGTGGTGTTGGTCTCAACTTTAAACCTTAATAAATCAATAACCCAATCCTAGAAACAATTAGCTACACCATTTCACACATTTACCCAACATTAACCATTATGAATTCAGCAATAGCCCATACTTTAAATTAAACCTACAAGGGCGCATGCCTTCAGAGACTTATATAAGTTGGAAGAGGAAACACACTCACTTGAAATAATTCACAAGCAAATTTCATGATTTTAAATGTTGACAAAAGTGTATTTATTGATATTTACAAATTTAAGTTTGAAATAAATCATACTATTAATATTATCCAAGTATAAGTGAAATTACGATAATTCATTAAAAAAATACAATTTATCTCAAACTTAAATTTGTAAATATTAAAAAATATTACACTTTTTTTTTTGTCAATATTTAAATTCATGGAATTTGCTTGTGAATTATTTCATGTGAGTGTGTTTCCTGGGGCCTGATGGCCGAATGGCTAGCGCTCTGGCGTACGGTACGACAGGTATCGGGTTCAAATCCCGGCTTTGGTTCGGAATCCACTTTAAGCCGTAGGTCCCGGCCCTTATAGGGATCGTAGAGCGCTGCGGAGGCATTGTTACTCCGCGTCCGTGGCTTACCATTGTTACACGCGCCCCCTGGGTAGTGCAAAGTGAGTAACATCGGTGCAGCCCTTATGGCGAAAGATCACGGTCTATTTGCCAGCTGCATTAAAGAAAAAAAAAAGTGTGTTTCCTCTTCCAACTTATATAAGTCTCTGAAGGCATGCGGCCTTGTAGGTTTGATTCATTATGAATTCCGCAATAACCCATTATTGCGGAATTCATAATGATTAACATGTGTGTTGGGTAAACAGTGTAGCTAGTTGTTTCTAGGATCAGGTTTTGTTTTATTTAGGTTTAAAGTTGAGAGTAAAACTGCATAAAACTGGTGGGGTATTTTCTAATCAAATCGCTGCAAAGTAAAACGATAGACGCCAAACATAATTGTAATAAATCTGATAATCTTTCTTGAAGTTAGCACACTGTTTTCATTCAATTGTTTTAGAAGATCCGTGGTATTTGGTTTTTTTTTCTGTGCTATTTTATTTCTTGTTTGAAAGATGAGCGGATAGAGAAATTCTTATATTTGCTAATTTCAAATTATAGGTTATTGCGTTTGCTGACAATATAAACAAGAGCATTTCTGCTCGGCATCTCTTGGAAATAATAAAACAATTTGGAGAGCGGAGGAAAAACATTTTGAATTAACGGAGATTCTAAATATATGTATATATATATATATATATATATATGTGTGTGTGTGTGTGTGTGTGTGTGTGTGTGTGTGTATAAAAGCATCCCCATAATTTAGCTGTAGATAAAGTTCTAAATAATATCCGATATACAGAAATATATGGTTTATATATATATATATATATATATTTTTAAAATTATATTCCGTTGTTAAATATAAAAATATGAATTTAAAAATAAATTTGAAATAAAAACTACACAATAACATTAAAGTATAAGAGAAATTCTATACGGCAATATAAATGAAGAAAACATACGAATTTATTTCTTGAAGAAAGAAGGATAAATTTGGATTCAACCTTGTTTCCTTCATTTGCCCCCTTATTTCCCTCATTTATTTAAATAAAACCTCACTTAAATAAATTCACGGCTTAGACTTTCTTCGACGTTGTAAATTCTTGATATTATTATTATTATTTATATTTTCCTGTACGCTTATTGAGTTTAAAAACAACTTCAATTTTTCATTTCAACTAATATATAAATTTCAAATGTCGTTATAATTGTTTATTTGCAGTTTACACAAATTTATAATTTTCTACCTAGAGCTATCAAATTTGGCACGCATCTTGGCTATTGTTTATGTAAACTTTGGATATTTTGAAACTTAGAGATTACCTATTTTTCCTTGATTTTTCTTTGTCCTTAATTTTTCTCAATTTAATATAAAATTTAGGATGAGTTTTTACGGGTGATTTTTATAGATCAATTGTATATTCAGTTTTTCTCCACGACTAGTACAAAGATTTTAGAAGGAAAGGGTTAAGGCTTTGGATTTATAACATTTCAATATACCATATATTTTATACTAAAGTTTTTAACTTAGTTGTCTTTCAATAAATCCAAGAATAAAAGCATTTAATATTTAGGGATTTATCGTTAGCACTTTGCTATTCAATATACCATAGCCATTTCAATGTACCCTAACTATTTCAATGTACCATAGCCATTTCAATGTACCATATGTTTTACACTAAACTTAGTTTTCTATATACATTCTTTCAGTGTAAAAATTTAAAATACTTTGCACCCGCAAGTCATTGTTTAAAACTTTTTAACTAAAAATTTTTATGTTGATTTTCTTTGCTTACAAATTATGAATGAAAACAAATTTATTTTTGAACTTTCTAATTACTAAATATATTTGTACCTTTTATTTTATTGTGGATTTTTAAAAAGTAAACCTGGTTGTTTTTTAAGTAAACCTGTTTTAAGTAAGGCATGGAAATACTGAGTAATTCAGCGAGTTTTGCATGTTTGTGAAATTTAATCAATGCCTATTTTCATAAACAAAGAGTTAAAGGAATAAAAATCCTATATTAGCAGTCTACCGTTCATTGTTTTAATGTTAATATTTAAAAACGCTGTACAAATACTGGACAAGTTAATTGAAGCAGCTGATGTATGTCCATCTAATAGAGCCTGAAATGTTAGCGTGTGGATAGCAGCCAATAAAGAAAAAAACACTGAAGTTAATATTCTATTACTGAAAAAAAAAAGAGCACTTTGAAAAGTACCGAAAGCAAAAATGAGATGCCTCGTATAATGAGAGATAATGGCGGGAAGAGCTTTATTCTTTAACAACGACAACATGCAATGCAGGTATAAAAGGGCGAATTTGTCTTTCTGGTTTCATGTTCCTGCAGCAGTGGATATCACCATAATCGCATTATCGATTTTAATTAGGAGTTTAACATTAAAAGTATTTTGATGTCACACAGAAAAATATTGGACGATCACTGAAGTTATTATCATGTGATTTATGTATAATTTCCAAATAAATCATAAACAATGCTGTGAGTTTACAATTAAATTGCTGTTTTTGAACTATGACAACTACAGCAACAAAAAAACCATTTCTGACAAATGATATTTCTGAGAAATGTTTTTCAATATTTTTTACACACACAATTAAATGCATTGCATCTTAAAATGAGATTTTTCTAGTAGAACATGATGCAAATTTCCTAATTGATCGTTTCAATCGATTTATTCAATGTGCTTGGGTGATTATTTTAATCACTTCCCCTGATTTATTTGTAAATCTTTTCCTTTAAGAAGTCGAAGGAAAGATTACATTGAATTTAAATATAATAACATAGTAGTGGTTCAAACAGATTATCTGTATATTCTTTATATACAATGTTCTTTATTAATATAATACAATTGAAATATGAAAAAAAAATTGAGATTGATTATAGGTGAATTTTAATTATTGAATAAATTCGATTGATTATAAATGAATTTTAATTATTGAGTAAATTCGATAGACATAATTGATTTAAATAATAATAATTTATTACAAATTGCAAAGAAGTAGAAACATTTCTCAATTTTTATACAACCAAATGAAATACAAAAATATGTAAAAATAATGTATATATGTCATTACATGTAAATTAAAAATATAAATTTGTTTTTCATTGTATTTTCAATTTAATGTAAAAATTATTTATCACAATAAAAACAACATATTTCATATTGGAGTAAATTTATCTTAATAAAATATAAAATAATATATTAACGTCAAAAATTTTATATTATTATCTAATATTAATAGAAAAATTTGTTTTCCTCTATTTTTTTCATTTAAAAATATTTTCTATTCGAATAATATTAAGGAAAGTATATAAAAATGAGAAGATGCTTTTTATTAATTCATTTCATTTGTTTTTAAAAGAAAGAAACACATTTGTATACGAAAAGAAGCTGCACAATGATTGTATTTAATAGTTTCATTAAAAAAACCAGACAATTCTGTGATCGCACAATTTTGAAAATGTTTATTTCCTGTAGGGACCTGGTGCCCCTGAGCAACATTTCCTGCTGCAGGAATGTTAGTGTCTGAAAAAGAAAATTCTTTTTTCCATTTCAGCCAAGCTTATCTAAGAGGGTCGTATATTTTAACTGTTTATGCCATTTATCTTCTGTCTTCTTCCCATCTTGAAGATTTTACAACCAGTCTGGGAAAGACGCAATTTGTTACTTTCTATAAGCTGGCCATGGAATGCAAAAAGTTTATTTCAGTGAAATAACATAAATGACACGAAACTAAAATTTAACTCAAATGTATGTATAAATTAGTGCTTTCCAAAAAAATGTTTGAATATCTAAAATATTTTCTAATGTGTATTTTGCTATGGAAGTTCTCATGCATAGAAAGTATTTTTTTCATGAATGTTGAATTAATTTATGTTCTTAATATAATAATTTGCAACAAAACATGTTTAACCTATGAATAAAGAATACATTAAGAAGGAAACCAAAATGATCCCAAAAATATTCATTTAAAAATATTTATTTATTATGTCAAGAATTTAGTATGATTATGACTAGACTTTGGACTAGATTTTAGTATGACAAGAATATACCATTGATGGATAGGAGGCAGTGGTTAATGTCTTACAAGGAATTTTAAGGGATATGAGAATGTATTGAGGCAGAGAAAATTTGGAAATTTCAGTACAGGTCGACAATGGAATCATCTAACATTTGCTATTGAATCTATTTTTTAAAGCAATGACTATAAGGTGATTAAAATCTGTGTTATTTTAAGGTATATACTAATGCAATGAGTGAGAGACAACTTTGAAATTTCCCTCTAGTTTTACAACGGAAGTGGGTAGCCTTTGCTATTGAATCTAATATTTTTAAAGCAGTGACTAATGTGATTAAAATCTGTGCCATCCTGCTAATTAGCTGAGCACTGCACCATTGAATAAGATTATACATTGAACTTCATGGAATATCCTTTACTTATCATCTTAAAAACGGGGCCTGATGGCCGAATGGCTAGCGCTCTGGCGTTCGGTACCACAGGTATCGTGTTCAAATCCCGGCTTTGCCCATGGGTGCTGTAGCGGTTCGGAATCCACTTTAAGCCGTAGGTCCCGGTCCTAATAAGATCGTTGAGAGCTGCGGGGGCATTGTTACTCCGCGTCCGTGGCTTACCATCAAGTTAACGCGCCTTCTGGGTAGTGTAAAGTGAATAACATCGGTGCAGCCCTTATGGCAAAAGACCACGGTCTATTTGCCAGCTGCATTAGAAGAAAAAAAATCATCTTAAAAACCTTTAGAAATAAAGGAATTATAACGAGTAGGGAAATGATAGAAAAAGATAAAAAATCGAAAGAAAAACTGTATTCCCCTTAATTTACAAAAACTCTTATTTTTAATGGCTGTATAATTATATTGAAAATAAGTAATAAAATTTGTAAGTTTTTTTTAAAGTAATAACATTAGAATTAAGTAATAAAACTTATAAGTCCTTTATAAATAATAATATTATAAATAAGTAATAATATTTTCCACATATGTTGTTTAGTAGCGACATAAGCCTGATTTGCTGTTGTTAATATTAATTGTGTTGTGGCGTTTGAATGATATTGGACAGTAGGTATATAAATGAATTGTGTCCAAGGAATAAAAGACGGAAGTGAACCGATAAATTATCCAGTCTCCTCCCATGTGCCAAATGTGACACAAGCAGAGAACTCCAATTCTGCTAATGTTACCTTGGAGAATCAGATCTCCATTGCAAAGATCCACATACTACACCCAGACGAGGGACGCCTAATCTAACACCAAATCCCAGATTTACACCTAATAAAACGCATGGTAATTATGATTGTAAAACTGCCCTTTCTTTCTATCGCGCCACATTCGTCATCTAAATAGTGTTTTAAAAGCTTTCTATTGTTAACTGACCTATAATAACTTTAATTGTTCAAATAATTAGTAGCAGCTGGTATTGTTTGTTGCGTTTCTTCTTGTAATAACTAAGATATCTAATTTTGGTACAAGATCATTATCATAAACTTCACAGATGCATTGGCGATTCACAAATTTTGACAAACTATGATATTTAAATTCTAATATGTGCCAGAATTTTCTATTGATTTATTAAATATGATAATTTTGTTGTAGTTTTGCGAAATTATCATTTTTTATACATGATAATGGTGAACGAAAATGCTTCAGGAATTACTAGATCATTAAGATGCAAGATTCCTTATTGAAGCAGGTAAATAGTAAAATGTTTCGAAAGAGAAGACCATCCTTTATATATTTCTTCAAGATTCTACTTAGAATTGATGGTTAAAAAAGAGTATACATTATTCATGACATAAAAATATACTTTATGAAACCTAAATGTACCAGTGATTGAAACAACTGTGCAAATAACAAAAACTTTTCAACAATAATTTTTGCTAAAAAATAGAGCAAGATAAATATATTCCACAAAAAAATTCTTTCTCAATCCATCTACCATTTTTAAGAACCTTCCAAGAAATTTTTTTGCCTAAGATTTAACCAATATAAAAAAAAGTGAATAATACAAGATTTTTAAGTCCAATGCAAAAGACAGTACTCGGGAAAAATAAAAAACTCCTTAATTGAGGAATATAATTTTTTAAAAATGTTCAGAAGTACGTTTATTTATGTGTGTTTCATATTTAAATCTCTTTTACTTGAGTATATATTCATTTAAAGAGATACTTGTAAATACTGTAATTTTTTATTGTTTTTAATATTATATATTGTTAATTTATTAAATAAATAATAAAAAACTGAATTAAATAGAAACATGATTTGTATGTATATGCTTTTTTACAAATTAAATAAAATGTTTCATCATTTTAATATATTTAGTGGTTTTTTTAAATAAAGTATGTGCAAATGGAATGTTAAAATGCTACTATTCTGTTTATATTCTATCTATTCTGTTCTGCCTATTCTGTTCTTATAATTATCTTCTTATTAAATTTGAGAAAATATATCTTAAAAAAAGTTTTCTTGAATTTGAAAAATGAAATCATCATAAAAATTAATACATATATATAATGATTTATTAAAAGGAAAGAGAAAGAATAATGGTATTTTAACCAAATTAAAAATAATATTGAAATATTTAATAGTTTGCAAAATTAAATACAAAATTTGTACTTGGAAATTTCTCTCCATTGAAATCTAAATAAATTTGTCAAAAAAACATTAATTAAACTAAGCTTTACAAACTTGCTCGAAGTGATAGTAATTAATAACTCAAGCTATTGCTGCTTTCAAGGCTTCTTAAATACCCGGTAGAATTCCAAGCAACATGCAGAAATGTGTTAACTTAAATCATCCTAAACATGTTCGAAGCACAAACTGATAAAGTCATACAGACAATAGTATCATCATAAGTTAATTCTCTACCATTACAGATCTGTGTGGTTTAGTATTATTGTTTGTAAGATGAAAGATCTCCAGTTGCATATGCGAAAGATAAGCAATTGTATTAAAAATGTTGTTTGTATATAACTTAGCAATAACTTCGCCCCTTGGGACGATATACAGATTAATTCCGCCATTGCAACATATAGTTATTAATACACATTCATCGGATCAATTAATATTCTCTTTCATGGATATGACTGAGTTAATAATAGTTTCTCGATTTCTGCTAAACAATGATTCTTCTTGAGCTAATTTGAAAGACAAATAGGCTTTCATAAGCAAAGAATAGAGACGTCTATTATCTTACACTTCAATTAATCTATGGGCTTGCTTAATTAAATCTTTTTTTTTTTCTTTAGGGTGATTTGAGAGGTACACGCCACACGAGATGTCTAGTAAACTTTTTCGTGACCCTTCAGCGTGCAGTTGACCTGGATAATAGACTTCCAGTGGCTGATACATAACAAGACAGGAAGTAGATTAGATGTAGTGGTTCTGTGCCTCCCCTTGCAGAATTTCAAATAAAAGTAATCTGCTATATTTGTTCCTGACATACCTTCCTATACCTTCTAAAAGCTAATTCTGTTCTTAGAAATACAAAATCTATAAATAATAGAAGGGATCACATTAAATTATATTTGAAGGAATTCTTTCCTCTCTACGTTTTGCTTCATAGAATTGACTCTGACTTTGTTTGTATTTGACCAAAGGTTCACCATCGTAAATCTACAAATAAATGAGGTCAAGTGCTTATATTTGAAATATATCTATTTTGGAATTTCATTATGCAGTTTCTGCTTCCATAAACTCCAAATAATTTTATGTTAAACCCTGATTTTGGCCGCGAGTTTATTGACGTTATTCGACTAATTTTTATATAAACTATTAAGCAGCTCGACTAATTTTTATACAGATCCATTTTCAATTTGTGCGTATATTGTGTAATTGTTATGAAAATTTACATATATTTTTTACCGTGTAATAGCAATTTTTTTAAAAATATTTTTCCTTAAATTTCTGAAACAATTTTATTTAATTAAAAAATGTTTATATCAAAAAAATATTATAAATGTCAGTCAGTTTGGAAATTGGTAATTGAAATAAAGGTGAATATAATTGTTCTTTTTTTTTCATCGATATGTTCATGTTCATGTTTTTTTTTTCCATCCATATATTTTTTCCTTCATATTCAATGTGTATTTTTAAGTATGTGCTAGATAAATATAAAAAGTTAGACGGAAATCACATTACAATATGAATCATCATTATTATACGTGATTAATTATTATATATGGTTTTGTTTATAGTGAATAATAGTCTACTTATTTTTAATGAAACCCTTGACAGCTTAAATAAATGATACAAAATATTAAACAGCAACATAAATTACTAGTTATGCTTATTATTATATCAATCCCTCACAAAAGGTAAAAAATTGCATAGAAAACCCCAAGCAAGTTATGCAATAAAAATCACAGGTATTCTAATATAGAAATAAGCCTACATACAGAAATCATATAATGGCACTTTTGGGAATGCAAGCATGATGGGTAAAAAAATGCATGCATCATTATTTCCCATGGTTGGACCTGTCTCAAATCAGAACTCTCTGATATGAATGTCAATCAATTCTTAATGAGGAAGTTTTTTATATAAATAAAACACTTTAATATAATTGTTCATTTCATCTATTGGTTAAACATTTTCAAAAACATTATCTTCAATATCATTTTTCAATGTATAAGATTGTTTATGGTTATTATACGATAACTAGTGTAATAACATTGCTCTCTGCATTACTTAATGTTTCCATTATAGAAAAAAATGCATTTTTTGTACAATATTTAATGTGTTTATTTTTAAAGTATGTGTTAGATAAATGTAGAGTTAGACAGAGATCACATGATATGAATCATCCTTATTATATCTGATTAATTATTATGTATGCTTTTTGCTTTTTGTAATTAATAGTCTAATTATTTTTAATGAAATTCTTTGCAGCTTAGATAAAGTAGACAAAATATTAAACAACAAGATAAATTACCAGTTATGCTTACTATATCAAATCCGTCACAAAAAAAAAAAAAAAAAAAAAATTGTACAGAAAACCCAAACAAGTTATGCAATAAAAATCACAGGTATTCTAATATAGAAATAAGCCTACATACAGAAATCATCTAATGGCACATTTGGGAATGCAACCATGATGGGTAAAAACGCATGCATCATTATTTCCCGTGGTTGGACCTGTCTCAAATCAGAGGGTAGAGGTAACCCAAAACACATAAAAAGGGAAACGAAGCGTGCTAGAGGAAATTAAAATTCTTTCCCCATTCCAGATACTATTGTGTGCTATCACCCCGCCTACGTTGGATTATTTCCAAGTATATTCCACGATACAGGCAATCAGACGAGGTAACGAAACAACCGAAAGGAGGGGTACAAGATGACATGAATGTGATTTTTATTTCTTCGTACTTGTCTGAAGAAATAACATGGTGGATGAAGAAAAAAAAAAGGTGGGAGGGACAAGTCACATATAATTGGAGGATGGTCATAAAAGATTAAAAAACATGTTACAAGAAAAGGGTGAATAATTGCGACAGGATAATTTTTCAACCCCAATCAATACAAAAATTAAACATCGTAAACTTATAAATCTTCCTCATAATGAAGAATTTTTGGTAAACACTAACTAGTTCTTGGTAAACAAATTATTTTTGGAAAAACATGTTTACATGTTTCCGAAAACAAAAGTATTGATACCTTTTTCTTCAACATTATTATTATTATTTTTTTCGTTTTTTAGATTGGCTTGATAGTTTTAAAAGAAAATATATTAATTCATGGAGAATTAATAGTTTAAAGAGGCTTAAACATGTTTTTCCCGCAACATTTATCGGTTATTTGATAAAAATATATTATTTTTTATAAATATCTGAAAATTGCTTCTTTTCAGCAAACATTAAATTTTTTTCCAATGTACACAGTGTTGTTTAATTCAAAACTATTTTTCTGTCTTTCTAGCATAAATATTTTTTTTTAGGATAATAAATTTAAATAATGCATGAAGCTCAAATTGACTGTTTAATCATTAAATTTAATAAAATTTGCTAGATAATGCATTATTTGTAAATATAATTCCCACATACAAAATAAATTTGTTTTTATACAAGGTGAATCCACAACATAGCGACAATAGTTAGGGATGGGTAGATAACATAGAAACGATTCGTAATCATATAGATTTGCAGTGTCCACAATGCATTCCTCTAGATTTTTGCCGTAAAAACGCGAAGAGAAGAAACAAAAGAAAACAGCAACATGTACAAGTAACAGAAAATATTTTAATTAACAACACAGGGGCTTGATGGCCGAATGGCTAGTGCTTTCTGGCGTTCGGTACCACAGGTACCGGGTTCAAATCCCGGCTTTGCCATGGGTGTTTGTAGTGGATCGGAATCCACTTTAAGCTGTAGGTTCCGGTCCTAATGGGATCGTAGAGCGCTGCGGGGGCATTGTTACTCCGCGTCTGTAACTTACCATCAAGTTACACGCGCCCCCTGGGTAATTCAAAGTGAGTAACATCGGTGCAGCCCTTATGGCGAAGATCACGGTTTATTTGCCAGCTGCATTAGAAGAAGACATTAACAACATGCACATCCAACAGAAGAAATTCAAAAAGTTTGACTAGCAGCTAGGACACCGACATTGTAGTTGCATGAAATATAACTTGAATGTTCTGGGAGTTTCGGGACCGACCTTGGACCTATGCGACAGTTACAAATGCTAGCAACATACAATATATTTATCTGAATCAATTGAAGTGCCATACAATGTGGTTTTCATATGACATCAAAAGTATAAGTTTGACACATGAGAAGTCCAGCTATCAAGCAGGCGAACAAACCGGACAATTACTATCTATCCAAAATTATAGGAATGTTAAGTTTAGATATCAACAAATATTGATGTCGAAATTGATGACAGCTCCAGCCTACTGGAACCAGAAGAAGCGACGCAACGATTTAGCAACACTTTCTTCATTTAATTGTTCCAGCAGAACTTTTTGAAGAAATACCAGGCAAGCAGGGTCATTCCGACGTGAAGGCATGATATACCTGCTCAAACTTTGTACTAATATGATTTTGGTTATTACATGCACAAATATGGAGGGACATTCAATGCACATAGCACCAAATGTAGAAATATGGGGATTAAATGTTCCATTTTTGTAAAAATCTGACCCATCCATTAGCAACACCGACGCAGAAAAATCGATATATTCTCAAATTTCTTTTTGTGATTCATCTTTGTGTTCCGATACTTGGATATGAATGCATATCGTTTACTAATAACATCTCAACAACAGAAGAATGTGACAAACCCAATCGTTGGCGGTCGCACAGGTTTCCAGATCTTTGACAAGCTTCTGGAAAAAAAACATTCTCCTCTATGCCAGGGATGCGTGCTGTTTGTTTCCCATAAATTACAGCTCTCTGGAACAGACCCCAGTTACGCAGCCTGTGGTGGAGAGTTGCAAATGCGTATAATGAGGAATACGACTAGTATTAGTTAGAACATGTTCCGTGTTCCAGCGCATAGCTGCTCGCCCTTCACATTTCGGTGCTCCCTGTGCGAGATACAGGTTGGCCAATTTCCGTTTTAAATGTCCTCTTGTTCTACAGCCTCAACAACCGAATCTCTAATGATCGTTTCCTGCATGAACGATGTGCACCTCCAATTCTACGGAGTTCGCATTGAAGACAACCTAATAATCCCGTGTAATATATGTTTAACACATCGTCGTCAGATTTAAATTTTCGATCTCTTGAACAATAAAGCCGCGAGCTAACAGTTTGGCCACTTATATGTTATAAAACTTCAGTTTTAAGAAAAATTTCAAAATACTGAGGTTACTAAGATATTTCTAAATATTAATAATCACTTTGTATTGTATACGTTACATAAAATATTTTGTATTTAACATATGTTTTAATATTTTTTTTATGATGCAGAATATTCGAGTCACGTTACAAAATTTAACGTTTACCAAGTGTAAACAACTAACTGTGAACTATAAATTGAAGAGACATATGAGCAAGAGAATTATTAAGGTTTTAATACATTAACGTAGAAAAAAATATTTGTAATAATATTTTTCTTTATGTGTACTACTAATGTACAACCTAAATGTTTGTTATATCGATCCGTGGCAAAAGAGTTGGATGCAACTAGATTAAAATTGTCCCCAAGCGAAACGCACATTTATTGATTCATCGACGTGGAAATAGTCAAAAATTTAAATATTTCGCTTCACTGATTCCTTATCTGATATTTTTAAGTATGGATGGAATTTATTTAATTATTCGAGACGGATTTCGAATGCAATATTCGTTTGAAAGCTACAATGTTATCAACAGCAGATAAAATGAATGATTAATTAATGTATTCTCTACTGAATTTAGTTTATTGGGGTATTTTTCTTAAACCGATCAACATCAAACTGGTTTCAAATTTTATGTTGTTTTACCTTTCTCCACTATAATAGTAGATACATAGTATATTCAATGTTATCCAGAATGTATCACGAGCTTATTCTACCGAAACACATTTTTACCATGTGAAAGAATGGAAACAATGACTTTTGACTTTTTTTGACCTGAGGTACTCTCCTGGTACCCATTGGAACGGAGTGACTTTTAGCCTTGAAGATTTATGGCGCCATTTCGGGATATAGCTCGAGTTGTATCCCAGTGGTAATGTGCTCAGTTACCGAGAAGGAGGACTCAGATTTGAATCCATTGGAGTCATTGATTTCAGAAACGTGAAGACTCAATATTGATGGTAAAGTGCCTCGCATCGATACTCAGGCTATTTGGTTGGGATTTTCTGATTTTTTTCCCATAAATGCAAATGCGGACTTCTCCAGAAAGGCAATGTCTTCCCCTTATCACACATCAGTGGGCTATATGAAAATATATCAATGAAATAATATCCCCACCAATTTAAAAAAAAGGAAAACATCTCCTGTCACGAAATCTGCCAGTAGGCAGGCGGCATTGATCCACCATTTGGCTGTTGTGCCAATGAAGAAGTATTTAAAAAAAAAATGCTGAAATCTGCTCGGCAAATTTCAACTTATCATGTGTGAACATTCGAGAATGGATGAATAAACTCAGGAATATGCCACTATTTAATAATTCAAGAGATATACGAAGCGAGGGATTGGAATGCTATAAGAATGGCCAAATTCATTAGCCGTAAGAATATAGCAATGCTGAATAGATCAAGAACTTCATGAAGACGAAATTGTTCAAGAATTTCTAAAATAATATTCCAAAGTAAGATAAATGTAGTCGCAAATGAAGAATGAAGTATTCCCAATTCTACAAGAAACGTTATTACATTCAAAAGCCAAAATAATGTATCAAAGTTTGAAAATTCTAGGCATAAATGAAGAAAGAAGTATAAAAAATACAATAAGAAGCATTATACAGCTCAATAGGCACTAAAAATACCAAAAGTGATAAATATCAAACTTCAAAAGAAGGAACAATGCACTACGAGTACTTAGGGACATTTGAAATACAAATGTTTAAAATCCCAATCAAAACATGAAAAATTCTTGAAAACCATACTACAAAACACTTCAATCAAAAGCCCAATTCTCCAGAAAATTCCTTAAGCATTATTCATAAAGCATTTCAAGAGTGAAGGGACCCAAAGTACCTTTTTTCGCCAAAATTTGTAATGGAGTTTTATTTGCTGGGCCCCATTTTCGGATAACATCACGGACCCCTAACCAGGGCAACATCATGTTCACCCATGAAAAAAAGTTAACATAGACATTGAAGCTTTGCTTTCACTATCTTAGTGAATTTCAAATCAAACCCATTTATTTTGGAAATTCAACTCTCTATACATTAGGCCACTCCAACTCAGCAATATATAAATAATTATTAAATTAATTAATGCATTTTCCACTGAATTTTAGTTGGTGATCTTTTTATCTACAAAAATAAATTAAGTTGTCAATAAAAATAAACCAAACAGCTGCATTTTACTATGCTGTTTTGAAAATTACATTGAAATTCTTTCATCATTTGCAAAAAGATAACACAAACCCCTAGCGAATTATTTTTTTTATATAAGCTATAAAAAAAAAACAGTTTCTGTGATTTATTTAAACTAAAAAATAATGGTCTCTAGAGTTGATTGAAAATTCTGATTTCTTTCGTCGTATTTAATTTAAAATAGAAAGATACTCAGCCTTAGAGCATGAAAAAAAAAGAAAGAAAAATGGCGTGTGTTAAAGAAAACCTGATTTGCATGCTAAGTTAACGCCTACGTTTTAAATAAATTAGCTCTCACTCTTATTCTATACGGGAGATAAGGTGCATGACAAAAGGATGGGTTAATTAGCTACAAAGTGTTAATTGAGATGGTAATAGTGCTACTTTGGATTATTAATCTTCGGAAAATGGCGTCATGGTGACGGTTTTCTCTTCAAATAAACTGTGGTTACAGGAAATGCAAAAATACTTGAAAAATTCTAATTTTTACTCATGTCAATTATCTTAATCATTGTGTGGCATGAAAAATGGTTTTAATATTTCTAAAATAATCATTAGTCATACATAATTACGGTTTAAAAATTTTAATTCTTGTTCTTTAAAATTTTCGATAAATTCTCAAACGATTTTTTTTTTAAACTTTTTAAATGAATGCAGCTGGAAATGTGGCTTATAATTTAGTTTGATTTATCTAATATTAAATTGCTTAGTGAATATATCCTTATCGTAGGTAGGTTTTAAATGGAATTCTAAATAAGTGTTTTTAATTAAATTAAATTTTAATTTTTACTCATGTAAATTAGCTTAATCAATGTGTGGCATGAAAATGGTTTTAATTTTTCTTAAATAATCACTAGTCATACATAATTACGGTTTAAAATTTTACAGAAATTAAAAATTTCAAACGATTTTTTTAAACTTTTTAAATGAATCTTTAAAATAGGGTTTATAATTTAAATTCTTAGTAAAAATCCTTATCATAGGTTTTTAAATGTAATTCTTTGTCTTTAATTAAAGAAATAAATGCAATCAATGGGCATGAAAAATGGTTTTTTTTCTTAAATAATTTAGTCTTATACAATTACAGTTTAAAAATTTTTATTCTTGTTCTTTAAAATTTTCTATAAATTCTGAAACGATTTTTTTGAACTTTTTAAATAAATGCTTATCTGAAAATGGAGTTTATAACTTAGTTTTATTTATCTAAATTAAATTTCTTTGTCAATATATCCTTATCGTAGGTACGTTTTTAAAAGGAATTAAAAATAAAAAATAAATAAGTGGTTTTAATTAAAGTCAATTTTAATTCTTACTCATGCCAATTATCTTAATCATTGTGTGGCATGAAAAATGGTTTAAATTTTCTTAAATGATCATTAGTCTTATATAATTACGGTTTAAAATTCTTAATTCTTGTTCTTTAAAATTTTCTATAAATTCTGAAACGATTTTTTTAACTTTTTATATAAATGCAACTGGAACTGGGGATTATAATTTAGTTTTATTTATCTGACATTAAATTGCTTAGTAAATATATCCTAATCGTAGATACGTTTTTAAATGAAATTCAAAATAAAGAAGTAAATAAGTGGTATAAAAGTGGATCATAAAAAAAACATGCGGGTATGATTTCGAAATAAAATTTTTACCATGTAAACATTTTAAGTAAGTAAGCATATTTCATGTACAATTCAGTAAATAAGGGTTATTTGTGAATGCACAAACGTTATTAAGCATTAAAGTAACAATGATGATATCGAATTTCAAATTGATTGTTTTTTGTTAAAATATATAAATATGCGTCTGCATAAATGTACAACAAAAAATAATAACATTTTAGGATTGTCATTGCATTCAAATTATTAAACCCAAAACATTTTATTCTATTCTTTAGAAATACTGTTATTTGATTTTATAATATCAACTATATGAACACAATATATCGACCATAATTCAAAAAACAAAATGACTCAACTGAAAACTATAATTTAACTATTCCTGCATTTGAGCATTTTTGTAATTTAAAATTGCATTATTATTATGCAATATACATACAATTTAACTATATATATTAGAATAATATTTCACTAAAGAAATCTGTAGATCGATTGTGCTAAAAGCATAATTTAAAAAGATATTCTTAAGGACAACAAATTTATTAGATTCGTATCTACTTAGAATAAAAAGCAAGTGGATTTCAAAAATTTATTCTCAGATACAAAGCAGAACTTTTACTTTTACAATTCCAATGTTTGTTTTTTTAAAAAGAATATATTAAATTTAGTTTAAATTTTACAATATTAAAATATATATTCTAAAACTAATTCTTCTACATACAAAAAAAACTTTAAATTTCTAGATATGAAATTTAAAATTTATTTTTCTCTGTTTAAAATTTATTTTTATGTATATTTCGTAATAATATTGTATTCCTCTGAAAATAAACGTTTCTAGTTTCAATTTGTTATTTAAAATTGTCTTAATGTTCATATATTTCAGTTTTTAAAATGAATATAACGTTTATCTAATAATATTTCATTGTTGTTTTTATTTATATGTTTGATATTAAGATAAATATCTATTTCAAATCTGAACATAATATATTTTGATAATAAATTAATATTTTTTAATAAAGGGAATGAATGTTATAATTTTCTAAAATTAATAAACACGTAAACAAGGGATATATATATAATTTATATTAATAAATCTTACAAATTTGATCATGATTCAATTATAAAAGTGAACGAAAATTTAAGCTAAATAGTATGAAAAACAAAAAGATGAAACGTTATTTCTAATTTTCTAATTTACGCATTTTTCAAATTTTGAAACTGATTTATATTTTTATGTATAATATCTATCTTTTTTTTTTAAATGTAAAGAAAATTCTTACTATATAAATTAGGTTTTTCAAAACATTTTGCAACGTGTTTTAAAATAAATATTTTTTTTTTTATTTGTAGTATGCAGTTCATGTGATTATTTTCAATGTTATATAAATTCGCAAGTCTGAACTATTCCAAATAAAAAAAAAATGAAAAAAAAAAAAAAAAAAAAAACAAGACAGGAGAAGTTTTGACACTAACAACTATAGTTAAATTTTAAATTATAAGTTACTTTTTACCAAATAAACAAAAGTAAAGAACTGTTAACTGTGCTACTTTTACTGAACTACTATACCTGGGAAACAAATTCAATAAACAACCTTTAAAGTACTAAATTCTTCTTTATTTTAAGTACGTAATAAATATCCTCCTTATAATTCTATCTCTAATTTACCCTTCTTAAGTTAATATTTTATTTCATTTTTTTTTTCACAACAATAGAAATACAAATGGTTTAAAATATTTTAGTATATCTGATTGTCTCATAATAGTTTGCAACTAATATCTAAAGCCTTGAAATCAATAAATTCAAATCGAGACTAATAAACAAAATTAAAACAGTAAAATCTGTATAGTATTGTCCCGTTTTCAAATATAAATTACATAGTAGTATATGGATAATGCAGAATCATAATAAACAAGTTGATTTCAAGTCAAGACAAAGACAACAGTAACTTATGGATTATTTATACAATTTTAGTACAGCTGATTGTGTCATAAAATTTTGCAACTAATTTTGAAATTCTTGAAATCTATAAATTCAAATCAAGACTAGAAAACAAAATCAAAACAGTAAAATCTGTAAAGTATTATTCCCATTTTCAAATATAAATTACATGTTAAGATATATATAACACAGAATCATAATAAGCAAGTTGATTTCAAGTCAAGACAAAGGCAGCAGTAACTTATGGATTATGTCGAACAATAAGACAAGACAATTATGAGGGAGGCTACAACAGCACGAGATATATCTCCATCAGTCATCCATCGGGGAGCTGATAATGAAGTGGCCAACGTGACCATTGCTAGAGGGGTGGCAATGGTTATTCTTGCATAGCCGCTTTGCTGGCTGACAATAACTGTTATTAATCATCATCAGCAGCGGTTGATTTTCTCCAGCTGACATACTTCTGAATAGGCTGAAATTTAATAACTATTTAATAAGTGTGATATAATGAAGATATTTTCATTTTCTGAGTAAGCTGTACTTACTATTTCTGTGGAAATAAATAGTTATTTGGAAAATTTTGAGAGTTATATTATAAACTTATGCTATTTTAAAAGAAAACAATGATGAAATATATTAAAATGCCATGTCAAATTAAAAAAATATTAAATATAATGATAAACAATAAGATGTTTAATGAAAAATAATACATTGGAAATGTGGATGTGACTTATTTTCAATATAATAATTTGGAAATTATATTTCAATAATAGAAATCATATTTTAATAAACACTGAAGCACACTTTAGATGCAGTTTTAACGTACAGTTGTCCTGAGAGATGAATAGATTGAATCCGTTATATGTTGCAATCATAAGTTCAAATACTATATGTAGATAGTGACAGTGTTATTGTTTTATATCAACAGTTAGGCTGTGGAAGCTTTTAAGTTCGTATACTATTATCATACGAGTTTTCACACTATTCTCATACCAGTCTCCCATACTATTCTTAAACGCTTGGCGATTATCATTGAAAGGCATCGTAGAAAATTCCATCTCACGCTTGGGTGGTTCATGGTATGCATTAAGCAGGAAGTTTTCGATGTTCGGAAGTCTTAAAAATGATAACGAATGAAAAAAAAAAAATAAAAATGATGGTGATAAGTCATAATTTTTTTACCATTAAATTCCATTACTGTAGCAATATCAAATTAAAATATTTCTTAATAGAATGTCAAACACCAAAGGTTGATTTAAAAAAAAAAAAAAAAATGAAACAGTAACTCAAGAGCCATTTTATATATATTATGTTCCATAGTATTTATTAAGTAATTACAATTATAATAAGTCATTACAATTATAAACAAAATAAAGCAAACAGAGCTAGAAACGTAACGAAAATATTATCAAGTTTATAATCAAAACCAATGAATAATAAATTTTCCGTGATGAATCAATATAGGCGATAGAAACTGATTAAAAATTTATTTAAAGCGAATTCATAATATTTCTGCTCGAATGTCAGTAGACTGAGCAGCAGACCCCAAATACATGAACAAAACTATAACTGATGGATAAGTTCGCCCAACTTTCATCTCGTTTTTTTTTTTTTCTTCTTCTTTTTTTTAAATAGAAACTAGGAAAGAAGTTGAAGTTGATCTTCAACTTTTACGTCCTGGAAACCTGAAGTATCGGAAATCGGGAGAATCGGTTTTCTCGAAGAGATGGAAAAGAACAGTATTTACTAAAATTTGCTTTGGTGTTCGAGTCTCAAAGATTGGATGGTTTGTGACTGGAGGTTTTTAAAGGAGCAGCTGTTTTTCAAACTGTCAAGGACTCCAGGTCTTTTATATTCAGGTTCTTTGTTTAGAGTAAATAAAGTTGAATGGTTTGAAATTTCGAATTACAAGAAATTAGAAATTCTCAAACTATTTCAAAATTATAATTTTTTAAGTTTTTATTTCCTATTCTTGGTTATTGTTTTTTAATGCAGTACAAATTAATTGTTTTTAAAAGTTTTATTCAGCATTTAGATGCTCAAATTAGAAGTTCCATATTAACTGATACGTATTTTATTTCTAAATGTTTAACATCTATAATGAAACAATTGAAGTAATGTAAATGAAATAAAGTAATGCTAAAAATAATATAAGCTATTTTATTGATCAGTCTGAAGTTGCATTATCTTTTTCGTAATGCATTACTATTAAGCTATGCTATTATTTTATGGGATAAAGGCACTAGAGTCATGTTGTAAATACTAGAAGCTTATAGACTTGCTTATAAAAATTACTAACATTGCTTATAAAAAAAAAATGGCTGAATCTGAAAATTTTAAATTATTTTTCCAATAAAATTTGTTTGCAATATATTGGATTAATATCATTTTATAAGTTATTGTTTCACTGATTTTATGAACTGTATTATAAATATGCATTAGAATTGAATAAAAAGAAATATTTAAAGAATAAACATTGTAAAAATAAGAAAAAAAGATAAAAATCAAATTTACTGAAGTTTAAATATATAGAAAAATATTATTTAATATCGTAGTAATTTTTTTCTATTTTTAAAAAAATTTCGTTCTTAAATTGCCTAAAAATAATACCAAATGTATATACTTGCATTTTTAATAGCTATTAGATACAATTTATGTTTTCTACATGAATGCAATAAAATTGTGGACGTGGAAAGTTGAATTATTTTTTTCGTGGTGTACTACGATTAGTTCTAATTACCTTCCAGGGCTGTTTTAACTTCCAGGACTGTTTTATGTATCATATGGGAGAAAGGCTGTAGACAGTTCTGTAAATAAGTTGTAAATAAGTTTATGAAAGCAATGATGGAATCTCAAAATTTTAAATTATTTTTTCAAGTACATTTTATAAATCTATTTTCTATTGTTTTATTGATTTTGTGAATTTGTACTATACATATGTAAAATTTCTATAAAAAGAAATATTTAAAGAATAATCATTATAAAAATAAAGAAAAAGTTAAAAAACAAAAATTTACTTCAGGACTCTTTTATGTATTAAAGAAAGGCCCTATTTGTTGTAAAAAATTTATAATTCATCATATTAATTATTAAATTGTTTATGAAAATAATGACTGAATCTCAAAATTTTATATAATTTTTTCAAGAATATTCCTTGGCAATATTTTGGATTGATATAATTTAATAAGTTTATTTTCTATTGCTTCTCTGACTTTGGAAACTTGCACTTATATATGCACTAAGATTCTACAAAGAGGAATATTTAAAGAATAAACATTATAAAAATGAAGATTATAAAAAGCAAATTTAAAGGTTTAAATATTTCTAAAAATTTATTGAACTAATTATATCATCACAAAATGGATACCATGTTCAATTTTTATTTGAATTTTTAAATAATTTCGCTTGTTAAATTCCCAAAAATGATTTATACTTGCATTTTTAATAACTGTTAATCCCAAATAAATTGTACATTAATACGATAAAAATTGTGGACGTGAAAAATAATTCCCATCAAATTACTCGTATAATTAAAAATGATAAAAAAAAAAATCACTATCCCTAATAATCTTAGAAAATAATAGAGTATGATACATTTGAAATAATGGCATGGTACTTATAATATGACATTGATTATAGGTTTCTATCTGTTAGCAAGAATTTAAAACATAGCTTTAATATATTTTCTTGACCTAGATATACGTGTGTGGAATAGTCACATTTAGAATTTTTCTGTTACATAATCTCCATAAAATAAGAAGGTGAGAGGATTGGGCTACAAATTATATGACTGCATCATACAAATTACATGGTAGTGTCTTGCTAACTTTCCTTGTTTTTCATTGAAATAGTCTATACTTTTCGTGATTCGTGAATATTAACAGATTTACACCTAGGATTGAAAGCCACACCCAATTTTGAGTCGTAGAGGAAGGGTGTACATTTCATTTGTATAAATGGAAAAAAAAATTGTGGCTGCAGAACAGCTTAAAATAAATTTATATTAATAAATTATATGCTAAAATATTTCTTTTAAACCGCCCACTTTTAAGTATTACATATATTAAATGTGCATAAATACATTGGCTCTACAGTAAAAATAATTTTCCACTTACTTTTTCAGACATTTGACTGTTGATAACACATTGGTAATTTATATATTATTTGCAGCAATGACGTTCAAAATATTTAATTTAATTTATGTAAATGAAATGGTTAAAAATATAGAATATGAATTATATCCAAAACCTTTTGAATGAATATGCTGTTTGCAAATGGAAGACATTATTGTAAGAAATTATTCCAATAGAACAAAAGAAATTCAAGGCATTCAATTTTACACATATTGTAAAACGAGAAGGGATTTTACTGTTACTCTACATTCAAATTTTACTATCATAAATTAGACCACCATTAATCATCCTTCTTCTGTAATCCATTGAAAGAGCTTTGCAGCTTACAGAGATGCTGTAACTATCAAATACTCCAGATGTAAACTTGAAATTTATGATTTATAATTTATTAATAGAATTTAAATTTATAGCTTATAATTTATAAATTTCTGCGCCAGTTTTACGTTAGTTTAAAGTAAGTTTCTTCTGCTATTTTGAATTGAAAATGAAAAAAAAAAATTCAAAGTTTGGACTGATTTTCTTCAATATCTGAACTAAATATTTTAAACTATTAATTTAAATTTATATCGTATAATATGAATGCTAATTTAACTATCATCCATTTAAAAATGCAAGTTTGTAAGATTATGTTTCACTAAAGTGTTTACAGATAAATAATTATATTTTTTTCGTTAAGAAGTTTAATGGCTATTTTATAATGTAAGAAATGTGACGATTATTTTTCTGTAGTGATAGTATATATTTTCTGCTACGTGCCATTCCAAGCAAATCAATATACTTATTGAACTCAATCATCTTAGATTTTGATCTAGCTTGTTAACAAAGGTAGTCCATATATGTAACAAAAAATTGCATTAAATTTAAAAAAATAAATCTATAAATATGTATCGCATTAGATTTATAAATGTAAGTACAGTCGTATACATCAGTTTTGAATTAAATATGAATTCTTGTTTGGACGCGAAACATTCTGTTTTGTATAAAATATGATTCAGAATACGACTTTTCACGAGTGAGTATACATTTCATTTAACTTCTTCAGTATGTATTAAGCTTTGCCAAATGGATGGACGTTAAATACTTTGCAGAGAAGTAACATTCAAATAGCATTATCTGGAACGAACAAGCTCTAATAGCATTATCTGGAATGAACAGACAGCTATATTTCCAGAAACATCTTTTGAGAAGAAGGCAAAAGTAAAGTTCTTTAGATGGTTTTAGTAAACGTCAAATCTTTTCACTCAATCAAATAAAATAGGAAGAAAACAGAAAAGGAAAGAAAATATGATAAATTTTCATCTATGTATACATTTCATTTAACTTCTTCAGTATTTTAGTATTAAGCAGTGTTTTTTTTTTTATAATTCCATTAATGCATAATATGCATAAAATGCATAAATAATTTCCCTTTATTTCTTATGAGAAAAATTATTTTGGTATACCTCCAGAAGTATCTGAAACCGACACAGAAGAGTCCTTATACGTAAAGTATTCTGAAATTACCTCAACATGAAACTCTATACATTTCTTATGTAATACAATTTAGTTCATATTTCATTTATATTAGGAGAAAACTAATTATTTTATTTAGTTATGAATATTATATCATATAATTATTAGAGTTTGTAGGTTATTTAACAAAAATGTGAAATGTCTAGTTTTTAAATAGAAATTATTAAAAACTTTTAAAAAGTTTTCCGAGTTGTGTTTACTAAAAACTACTGCTGAGATATTTCAAATTCTTATTACTATTAACATGAGAGAACTATTATGTTATTTACAACAACAACAAAAAAAACATCATACGGGATTCAAAACAAGGACATTTATTTCTTTTGTTTACTTTTATGTGATGAAATGAATATATGGATTAGGAACACAACATCAATTTTAAAATATATACGCATATTTCCATTAAATGTAGATTTTCTATTCTTTAGGTAGGTATAATTTTTCAAAGGATATTTTTACTTCTTGGTCGAAAGCTACAGGATAACTATCGAGGTCTTGAGATAAAACGTTTAGAAAAAGTGTGTTGATCAACATGAAACGTCACATAATTTAAACACTACTGGCCATTAAACTTTCTACATTAAGAAGACGACATGCTACACTTGTTATTTCCAGGATAATATATTTGTCCAATAAATATCATTTTGTTATCTGCATTCTATAGCTTCCTGGTGTAGCAATTTTAATGACCAGTAGTGTACTTTCCATTAAATATATTCATTTGAAAAGAAATATAAGTTTCCAAAGTGTAGTTCATTCTTTTTCTTCCTGAAAATTGATTTTTTCTAATTTTTACACTCGAATAGTTAGAAGATAAAGCATGGGTTAATGGTTTTAGTTAGGGAAACATTAGTACTCATGGATTGAATTCTAAACAGAAGAACCTCAATAATATATATATTATTGAGGGTTTGAAACCTCAATAGTATATATATATATATATATATATACTATTGAGGTTCTTCTGTTAGGTTCTTGAGGTTCTTCTGTCTTATATATTATATATATATATTAAATTAACTGTAGTCTTTTTAAATGCTTTTAAAATTTCATACATAGACAAAACTTATAAAATATCATGGGGAATTTAAAAGTGTGGTTTAAATCTGGGTTTTTTTGTAACGATTTATGGGACAGATAGTTTAAATGAAGCTCAGTATTATTCTCTTTATATGGTTTCAATAATGCAATTAATAATGCAATAGTGCAATTTTCAATTTATAAGGTTTTCAATAATGATACCGTACCGATAAATTCATTTTTATGAATTTGATTATGTGCTCATCGATTTTATATACCATTGTTTTGAAATATATTTTTTAAATATCTAGTTATTTAAATAAGCAAAGTAATGAAAAAAATTAAAATAAAAAACAATATTTGCATTAGCGTTCATTGTATCATCAATTCATTCCTTACGAATTTAAACTGTGTGCACTACTCTAAATATTACAACAATAGAAGATTTATTTTCACATCTTCTAGAGATTGTTTTGTTGTAATCAAAACGATAGAACGAATCTTTCAAAGACAAATTTAAAATGTTATTTACTTTTCAAACATTGTGACACTGCCATTACCTATGTTTGAAAGGAAACTGCGTGTCTCACCTGGGCATGATTGAACTTTATTTAAATAAATCCCATCATTTATCTACTTAAACTGTCATTTTTACTTTGTAAAAACGATATTACTGCATAGAATTTAAAGCAAAGAATGCTGCACAAATACTATTTGGGAAAATAAATCATCCCTTTAAAGGTATGTCGATACGAAACATGTGCTTTATAAATTCCATCATTTCCTCGTTTTCAGGTTTCGTGTCAACCGGCCTTATGGCTATTACTTGCGTTTATTCCGGTTTGCCGAGCATTATTGGTATTTCTAAGAAACTGCAATCATTAGTTGTTCTTGTTTTTGAAGAAAAACTGCTTGTTTATAGATTTTTTTTTTATTTTCTCTATTGACTGATGGTGTAGGAGGATCATTTGTTACGCGCATTATTACCTCTCTAGGTTTGGCAGCAGAGCAACATGCACCAGTTTCTTTTTCCTTAAGGAAGAAAATGGCAGTTGTAATCATGATCGGCGAAATTCTGTTAGAAGTTTTTATTAATGAAATTGCTTGTTTCGAATATACTTAATGTATCACTTCATTGTTTTCCATCAGTGTTTTTTGTAAAATATCATAACAAAAAAAAAAAAATCTTTAAAAATATGTTATTATTTTTTTTTTTTTTAGCAATATTATTATTTTTTTTAAAGCAGTAATCAATTTATTTTTACAAAAATGATGATGCATTTTTATAATTTTATGAAATTATTTTGAACTTTTAAATTGTGTAGGCTCATGTATAACTAAAAATTTGTCTGTAATTGTAATTGTAATCTTAATTGTTAATTGGTTTTGTTGCTTTTCATTTATGATCATGTACTTAATTACAAAAAAGTTTCGTATTATAAAGTTTAATTCATTAAAAAAATTGTGATATACAAAATTAAATATATTTAAAGTTATATTGTTAAAAAAATATATTATACACATTATTTAATGTCATAGCAATATAAATTTATAAATAACTGAAAACTTTTAGTAATTTAAGCAAATTTACATAAAAATGAAAATTTTTAAAATAAAAATGTCATAGCAATATAAATTTTTTAAAATTTACAAAGTGAAAATAGTAAATGGTTAAATATAAAAATATAAAAATAATTTAAAAATCTTTAATCAAACAAAAATTCTAGTTGAATAAATGTTTCCGAAAGTTTTCTGACAAGATTGATGAAATATTTTTCATTATGATATAATTCGGTGTTAGGATTGCTATGCAACTAAAATACTGTAATAGATATAATCTTTACATGGGGCAAGTTATTACAAAACAGTTTAAATCGTTTTTCAATTCCTTCTATTAGCTCACACTCTCCCTATATATATCTTGTTCAAATTTTCAATCGTTAATAAAATACTTTTTATTCATCCACTCAAGTTAAAATACATTTTTTTGAACTTGTAGTGGATGACACTTGATGTTAATACAGTTTTTTCAAATATTAATTCAGTAATTAAATTTAATTAATTAATTTTAGTTTTTTTTTTTTAGATTTAAGTTGCATATATACCAATAGATGGCGCCAGATAAACTTAAACAAATGAATGAAAATTATTTATAAAGGACTTTCGGCAATATAGTGGTAAAAAGTAGGAATTGACTTTAAAAATTTCTTTTTATATTACTTGTTTTATGGATATATTTTTATAGAGTATTTCAGTTGGATTACATTTTCTGCTTAAATAATATTAAACATGTATAACAATAACTACAGTTACAAAAATGTATAAACTGATTATTATCAAAATATATTCTGATAATCATTTATTTAACACAATATATATTAGTTGATGAGTTATTTTATGTATTCCATTAAATTTTGAGAAAACATGTATCATATTTTACATTAAAAATGTTATTAAATATAATATATCGAATGAAAAATGTTATACAATAATTTACCATGCTTAAAAAAGTAAATGGAAATTTGTAATGTTTGGATGGCTTTTATAAATCGTTATGAAATCTTTGATTGGAAATTCAAACGTGCCTGTCTTCGCATTAAATTTAAAACAGACTTTAATAAAATTTCAATCTAGAATAACCAATTTTATACTTTATTAAAACACACTTTCCAAATCATCATAATTTCTTTAATCGCAATTAATGCTTATTACGAAGTAAAATTCAAAAATTAATTTTAAAATATAAATATTTCTTTATTTTAATGATTTTTCTTAAAAGTTTAAACCTAAAGAAATGTTTTTCTAGTATGTAAAATGTAAAAGTCTTTATTCAAATCCTTTCCTCAGAGAATTGTAACCTACTTTCAAATAAAATAAACAAAAAAGAAATTAAAAATTCTTTTCACAACTATGTTCTCAGCATGCTACATTCATCTTTTTCCCTATATTACATCTTTAAATAATAAATCGTACCAGAAACATTGACTTTTTACTGGTATTTAAAATAATTTTACCCCTTAAAAGTAATTTTTGATTTTTTTTTCTTATTAGAAAATATTTTGAAAGTTAATATAGAATTATAACATATTTTATTTTAATTTGATGTTAGAATTAATTCTAAAAATGTATAACATTTTCTGATACTAAATAGTTTATTGCCTGACACTAAAATAAAATACCTTTTCATTCACAATGCAATAGGCTATATGCAGCTATTAATGTTTTCTCACTATTCTGACTTTGAATTTTCCATACCGCTTAAACGCCACTTTTTTTCTCTCTTTAGAAATATCATCAATCATCAACGCACATTTTTGCGCAGCAGGTTTTTGGAAGCTGAGCAGGATTATATATTATTATGCGTAGCTGTAGAGTATTTATCATTTAAGAAAATCCGTTACGGAATCATTTATCATATTATTCTATTTTTGGGAAATATTTTTTTTCGTCCTTTTTTTTTTTTTTTTAAAAAAACTTAATCTCACTGAGAAATATTTTTTTGGATATTTTTTATGAGTTAAAGTTAAGAAATGGTTTAAAAAAGAAACAGAAAATACTAAATTTTCTGAATTTGCACGTAAACTAGTCGTTTCAATGTTGTAGGTGCGAAGTGTTTTCTCACAGGTAGATGTTTGTTCACTTTGGATTGATGAGAAATTAACAAAGAATAATATACAGTTCTATGAAGACTATAAATTTACTAATAATTCATTTGTTAATTTACTATAAAATATTTTTCCAATATTTTTCCTATTTTAAATTAAAAATAAATAAATACTTATTCATAATTAATTAATAAATAATAATAATATAAATGTACATTAATAATTACTTACTACTTATTTCATTATAAATAAATAAATACAACAACGTTTTCCTGTATCCATGATTACATGATTTTTTTTTTTTAGGATTCTATCAATTTACTTGAAAACTAACCTCTAATTAATATAAAAAAGCAATAAATCATAACAATACGTTACTCATAAAATTAATGAGCAAAGGAATTTAAATTTGTGATTATTCTTACAGCAAAAAATTAAATATCTATATTTAGTTGTCTTTGCATTTCAATACAATTGTAATTGTTATTGTTATAAGCAATTGATTTTGAATTAAAAAAATCATTAATATATATATATATATATATATATATATATATGATAATAAAATAAATTAATGAATCATCAAAAATTAAAAATTACATACCATTAAATCGTACAAAATAAACAGCTGTGCAATAAGATTTCCCTTGGTGATACGAATAAAAAATAAAATATTTTGTATAATTGCCATAAAATTCTTTTAACGATTTATAACATAGTTTAGTGGACAGCTAACACTAGGATTTGATGATTTGATCTGATTTCGATTCCAGAATGAGTATGTTTTAACACTTTAGATGATAGAGTAACAGAATACCTTGCATTATATTGGACTTTTCATATATGACACCTAAACATCAAAGAATATTGAACGTTAGCCTAGAAAATATTAGTCTATCACAAATATAATCACAGAAATCTTTTTTAAAGGCAGAAATATTAGAAAATGCAACCAAAACATCATAGAAACAAATTTAAGTATCGTCAGACAAAAAACTAAATTGTATGAAATTAAATACTAAATGGTATCTCAAGAAACAGCAACACTAAATTTTCGTATAATATGTTGGTAGGCGACCAGCAGTTTCAGAAAGGCGAACATACTATAGGTCTATGTTATTATGTGTAGTTATATTAATCATTAAACAAATCAATTATTAAAATTTAATTTTTATGATTATTGTTATGAAATATTTTTTTTTTCCAAAATGCTTGAAAAATACAGTTTCTGAAATAAAGTATTCATTCATCCGTTTTTTGTTTTTAAACTCCCTTTGAAGCTCGTTCTACTGTGAATTTGTGATAGCGTGACTGTTTATCAATAATACTCTTGAAAATCTTTTGATGGTGTTTATTGTAGCCACTTTTATGAAAATACATTCATGGCTTATGTGGCAATGTGTCTCTCACAACGGCTTCTCTTAGGAAGGAAATATACATCATAGTTTGCCCAGTGTTCTCTTAAAGCTTTATGAGATGGAGTTTGTCGTTGTTCAGTGTCTTCAGAAGCATGATAAGACAACGAAATCATTTTATAATGTCATCTAAATCTCGTGCTTCACATGTTGATTCCCATTTATGCAGTACCAAAGCGAATAACCATGTGAGTGATTTAGGGGGAACAAACTGTTAAGTTTAACATTTTAAACTGGCTTTTATAATTGATATTTTTCTATGCTTAACGCTTGCATCCCAATAATTGAAATTGATGACAAGTCAGTAAGTTCACGATTTGTGAAACTTCATTCTTATGCATGTGAAAATAAATGCCGAAAAAGGCAAGAGCTCATAGCATTTGGAAGTAATGTTAATAATAAACCTAAAGTAATTAACCATATACTTTTTATTAACAAATCTTCAGAATATACTTCACAAAAATAGTTTAAATTCTTTTGCAATAATGCTTATCGAAAATCTTTTTTAATTAAAGATACTAAACAACTTAAGTGAAATGTGTAGTAATTTTTCCAATAAATTTCAAAGAGAGCTTTCTGATTTTTTGATATGCAGATCTACCTCCCTGTGGTGCACTCCGGGCCAGGTCTACAAACACGGCCAATATCTGGCTACCAACGTCTGGCAAAATGATCTACAAACACGACATTTTGTCTGGCTCTTAATTGTCAGAGATTCTTAAAGTTCTGCCGTAGAAGGCAGGTGGATTGACCCATTATCATTGGTGGAATTGCTACGGATTTTCTGTGGTCACGACTGATCCTCTATGTTTCCTGTGAGATAACCAGAAAGAAATGGATATGCCCCACCTTACTTCCTGCTCTTCACTGACTCATGTTTCTTTACTGAATCGTTATTGCATTGCCAGACTTAAGTTGATGGATTAACTGATGCCATTTGTTTTGATCTTTTTTGTTCTTTCTACCTTTATATTTTATATCTTTTTTGTTCTTTTTATTTATTTTTTATGATATCTGTTATCCAGTAAACTTGCCATTGGAAATAAAAAAAAAAAAATCATGTTAGTTTTACTCTTAATACGCTTAGTTCTCGATATGAATTAGTTTACTCTCAATATGAATTGGTTTACTATCAGCATGCTTAGTTCTTAATATGTATTGGTGTACTCAACATGGTTAGTTCTCAATATGAATTGATATACTCTCAACATGCTCAGTTCTCAATATGAATTGGTTTCCTGTCAACATGCTTAGTTCATAATATGAATTGATTTATTATCAACATGCTCAGTTCTCAATATGGATTGGTTTATTCTCAATATGCTGATTTGCTGTGCATTTAATTGGTAAACACTGAATTTTCATGGTTCTCAATTTCAAATGGCTTGCACAATATGCTGAATTTTTAGATTCAGAAGAAAGTCTAAATTTTTGTATTTTCTTTTTAAAGTAAATTTTTTTGTAGAAAAATAGAAATTTGACTATGAGGAAATATTATTATGTGCATATAAATCTTTTAGAAGTTTACTATTATAACTTGATGTAAAACTATTTACAACAATAATGTATCATAATTCTATTTTTGACCAATATTGATTATTTTTAACTTAAACTTAATCCATCTAGAGTTACATTTTATTTCTAAAGCATACTTTTTTATGGGTATCTTGAAAAGTTCGCTTTTAGAAATAGCCGAAAATATTCAACTTCTACCGCTTTTTGTCCTATAAACGTTTCCTCACAATGCTCAATCTTAAAGAGGGCTCAAAACAAAATCTAAATTGCATGAAATTATTCCGGAAACTATCGCAGGAAAGATGAGAATTGGATTCTGCGACGACATATTGGTGGGCGCATTGCCGGAAAGTAAGTATGGAGCAAAGAAATAAAAACTGAACTCGTGTTGGATGCTTCTTTCTGAAGGCTTTCGTTTTATGATCTAAAAAAAGCAAAAAATAAAGCTAAAATGGAATGACTTCTTCTTTGGTTCCCTTTCTGAATTGATAGCAATCATTTTCTTGATTCTTTGTCGTCGGCATCAAATGATAAAATCATATTTTTTTTTATTCAATTCTCTCTTTTGTGATTTTATTCATTTGATTTTCTTTCACTTAAGTCTTAAGTATCGGTTAACACATTTCAGTTTACTTAAAAACCTTTATTTGTTTATTAATTAGTTCAAAATTTATTACCTTTTCAATTAAAAAAAAATCCGTAGAGTGTTCTACAAAAAAAAAAAAAAAAAAAAAAAAGAAAGTTTAAAATCATTGGCAATAATGTGCATAGAAAATATCACTTTTTTAATTAAAGATACCACCCAATTTAAATAGAATGTGCACAAATTTATTCCGATTAATTACAAAGAAAGCTTTTACATTTTTTTTTTTGTAACAGTTCTTTTTTTTCCATTACCATTAGTGTTGGATTTATTCAGTCTTTTCGAATTAGTTTACTCACAGTATACTGATTTTTTTTTAACTTTAAAGAGAGCAAAGCGTTGAATACGTTTATTTGAGAACGGCTTTTTTATTAATTAATATTAACTAGAAGTTTTTTAATTAATTAAATCTCAATTGATCTTTAGAATGTTTGTTTTTTTCAAATATTTTAATTAAAATTTAAATGTTTTATTTTATCTGAACTCATGACTTAATTGAAAACGAAAGGTTCTGTTTTGAGCATTGTGGACATTGAGTTTAGCATGAGAGGGGGCTGTGGCAATTGTGATAGCATATCAGAAACCTCTCGCATTGATGTATGGATTAACGGATGAAAATCTGTCAATTCTCATGCTATACTTTATTGAGGGACATCTATACATGAAAACACAGTCAGACATCTATACATGAAACCTATACAGTAAAATAATAACTCATAATTAATGACTAGCTAAGTTCTAGATAAGATCTAAAATTTTTAAAATATGTCTTTGTTCATCGATACCTTGCATTTTTGTTTAAATTTTTTTGAAAAAACGGCTCTTTGAATTATTCGTCCTTTTTCAATTCCTTCGATTAGCTCACACTCTCCCTATATATATCTTGTTCAAATTTTCAATAGTTCATAAAATACTTTTTTATTCATAAACTCAAGTTCAAATATATTTTTTTAATTTGTAGTGGATGACACTTGATGTTAATACAGTTTTTTTCAAATATTAATTCAGTAATTAAATGTAATTAATTAATTTTAGTTTTTTTTTTAGATTTAAGTTCCATATATCTACCAATAGATGGCGCCAGATAAACTGAAAAAATGAATGAAAATTATTTATAAAGGACTTTCTGCAATATAGCGAAAAAATAAGTAGGAATTGACTTTAAAAAAATAGTTTTTATAATATTTGTTTATATAAGAACCTATATTTCCAAGTTAATAATGTTAAATACACGGAAACTAGGAACACTATTGGAACTATGAAAACACTACAGAAAATTTATTGTTTTCATAGTTCCAATACTTTCCATCCTTACGTTATAGTATTCTATGGACACTATTGCGTAAGGGTGGTAATAGTGCTTTTTACGAAAAGTATTGTTAAATTCCTTTACGAAATAAAAACATTAATGAAGATTGATGTAATTTCTTCATATAAAAACAATCGACTTGTTTTTATTTCTTATATTATATAGTATATTTAAAATTAGCTAGTAATTATAAATTTTTATAAAATGAAAAATCAAAATTGAGGTGGCATGATGCGTATGCAATGTAGCAGTTCTTACACGAATCCTAAACCTTAGATCTTTATCTAAGATTTAGAACTTGTAATTTGTTACGCATCTATTGCTAATGACTTCCCATGAAATTCCTGGAATTTGAAAACAACATAAAATAACTTATATTTCAGCGTATTTAGCTTATATTTCTGTGAACAATATTTCTGAAAGAAGGAAATAGTTGTTTTGCGTAAAACATTATTAAATTCCTTTAAGAAGCAAAACATTAATAAAATTAATGCATTTTTTTTTTCATATGAAAAAAAAATGGACTTGCTTTTGTTTCTAATAATACATAGTCTATTTAAAATTAGCTAGTAATTATAACTTTAAAAAATGAAAATTCAAAATTGTGGTGACATTGTAATGCTAAGTTCTATAATATCTAAAATCTATCTAAAACAATAAAGTTCTTAGACAAGCTCTTATGCTTGGAAAAATTCTGAATTTGTTACGCGACTATTGCTAATGATTTCCCAGCAAATTTATGGCATTTTAAAACAATATATAGGTTACAGAAGTGCAAAAATAACAACAAAATCCAAAAATATATATTTTATATATTTTAAAATTTATTTATTCGGTAGAATATGTTTTGAATAATCATCATTTAATAGATTCATATATTAAATCTCCTTCATTTAAAAATAGTTATTTTAAAAATCAACTTTTAGTTATATAACTTTAAATATTTTAAGATCATTTATATCAAATTAATTAATTACATCAGTTATTTATTAATTTTTAATTTATATAAATTATTTATCAAATATTAATTTATATCAATATTTTAAGCAGATTTATGAATTTTGGATTTTTGTTGTCAGCTATGTATGCGCCCCCATTAAAAAAAAAGTTGGAATTTTTTTTTCATAAATAAATTAATACATAAAAAAGGGTATTTTTATTTGATTAAAAGTCTTCAACAATAAAATGTGCTCCAAAATTCAGTTTTTTATATTAAATGCACGTGATCAAATATTTTAAAAAACTTTTTTTTTCATTTTTATAAATAGATATTTTAAGATTCCTTTGCTCACAATTCATTTCGTTGATGAAACTCTTGGAAAAGGTAAATGAATTTTATCCAGGAATTTGCTAAATTGCCGTTGAATTTTTATTCTGTGGATCATTAAATATTTCTCATTAAGTAAATGGAAAACCTTCCCATTAAAGAATGGCATGGACTCACTCTGGCAAAAATTTAGCGCTAATGTATAAATGAGAACAAAAATGCTTACTTTGATGAAAAACAATTTATCTTACTTAAAAAAATTTCCCTTCTATGTTTCTGACTTCAATAAAATAATTAAATGATGCGTTCTCACTAACAACTGTCATAAAAGTTTAGCATTATCTGTAAAAAATTATCTCCCTCACTGTCACCTCATTACTTCATTCATTGAGAACTATTTAAAAAAAAAATGAAAAAAAAAAAAATGCTTTATCATTTTGTTTCATAGCTTTAATTTGATGCAGATTATATTAAATGCAGTGAAATTGTTCAAATTTATCTGTTTTTCAGTATGTATAAAAAAGTAAAAAATTTATGATGATAATGATGACATTTGAAACGGTCCAAATGTTGTTTTCGTCAAATTCCTAGACATTTTATTATTGAGGAAACTTTTTGCTTTAAATAAGCAGAATTGTTATCTAAAAGTGTTTGTTTAAATTTTTCTATTAAAGATTTATCCGGTGTGACAGATAAAAAAACATTTAAAGTTTCAATTTATAATGCCTCTCACGCTAAAATAAACTGTAAATATATTTTACAAAACCAAGGGAAGTAAAATAAGGCCTAAAAGTTATTATCAATATTCTTATCTCAGTAAATTAGAAGATTATAAATTCTCGTTATTGTGCAAAGAGAAACAGGGAGCAAAAATGTTGGATGCCCGAGTTTGGAGGAAACCATGGGCCAATGTTAATCCATCGAAATAACGAATCATTTTCTAAAGATGATTAATACGTTTCACATATTTATATGTCACATGATTGGTGAAATAAGTTAACCTTCATTTGAAAAAAAACTAGCTTCCAGGAGAAATGGTCCAGGAGTAGGCCTCGAGACCCTCATCAGAGGAAGTGCAGCGCAATTGGTGCTGGCGCTGAGAAACGTTTAGTGCAGCGCAATCTCGTTTCTGTTGAGAATCGCTTAGTTTGTAATCTCCCAGAACGAGAGGATGTTTATTTAGCAAAACCCCGTGTATTTGTTGGCCTTCAGACCCTCACCCGGAGAGGTAGTATATTCCGCGCAAACCAAAGTATCGGGTCTTCGGCTTATTTGTGAAATCCTTCTACGAATCTATAAATATATATCTTTAAATGTGTTAAATATTGTATGTATGTGGTGTTTGTTTCCTCAATTATGGTTTTATTTCGTTTTAATACGAGGGTAGTGTTTAATTTTTGAAAAACATAAGTATTATTATGATGTTTCATTTTCAAAAAAACATTAATTATTATGTTCATAATATTTAAAAGGATATAAAATTAAAAGGTTCAATTAAATTATAAGAAAAAAATTACTATCTTCGATTAAAAATTTGGTTAACTTTGAAAAACGCCATTCAATGTCAAAATATTATTTTAGATAAAATAAAGAGAAATGCAATTTTAAGAAAAGAGAAAAATTTAAAGTAATTATCTCATATATGAATCAGCATATATATATATATATCTATATATATAATAGTAATGTAATGACAATTACCTTAATTTTGAATACTTAAGATACAATTCCCTGCATGTCCTGCATTTTTTATCCCTTTCGGCAGATTAACAATTAATATTTAAATGCATCTCTTATAAACAAAACAAAAAGCTTCAGGTAAAAGAGTTGGGAAGATCTTAACCAAATTAAAATAAATTAGGCTTACGATAATATAAATTATAAACTCAGCTATTATAATGTATATACATACATATATATATAGATAGACAGATAAATAGATAGATAGACAGATAGATAGATAAAGCCTTTTTAGAAAAAATGAAAAAAAAAAACTACCCAAGCTAGCCGAACTATAGCTGTAAAATAATTATGGTAATGAGTAAAAATGGTTAAACTTTAAAAATGATATAACGTAATTACACGGGTTTTTCTTCTTTTGAATGGGACTATTTTTAACGAATTAAAAATCAATTAACCTCATTGAGTAGAAATGCATTATCAATAAAAGATAAATGTATTGCGTAAAGTAACATTAAATAATACCAAGAAAGTAGGTCAAGCTTTAACTTCATAAAAATGATCAAGTACAAATTAACTGTAGAACTTTTAATATAAAGTATGTCAAAGTGTTTTCGGAACAGAGAAGAAATACCCTACATAGAAAACTGTATATTTGTCTTCAATTTATGAAATTCTTTTTTTCTAATAAATTATGTTTAAGTCACTGAAAATCTTCCAAACAATGAATTTCTAATTAAAGATAACATTTTATTTATTGTCCTTATGAATTCATAATATATATTTATAATATGTTTTCCAAAAGAAGCAAAAAATATTTAAAAATATTTTCATTATGGTATTATATGCTCGATTGCATTATCCTATGTATATTTCATTATTATCTTAATTTTTTTATTATTAATAATATTGCATTGTAGAATAGATTTAAACGTAAGAAATATGTATCAATGTTTTCAAATCACTTTAAACTGGTTACACAAAATATTGTTTTTTAATATAACAATATGAAGAAATTTAATTTCTATTAAAAACATTCTTTTAACCCATATAAAAACACAATAAATTAATGAAATAGATTTTCTTTTAAAATCGTTTCGTTTTTTAATGTCAAATAAAAAATTATTATTACATATCATCATGTAACAAAAAATTTTAATTTAATTTTATTAACTAAAACTCTTATTTTACAATTGAAACTTTATGGTAAAGGTTTTTAATGAATTTTTATTTCTCAGAAACGGATTATTTTTCTCACATAATGAACTTTGCATGAGTCTGATGATTCATCTGCGTTGAAATATAATTAAATTCTTTGTGTGCTTCGTTTTTATAGCAACGTTCTAAGTCCAGCCCTCAAAAATAAATTATGGAAAAACAGGTAAAGATCAAGAACAGCAAATATTTGCCCTCAGCAGAGTACATATTGGTGGAAAATTTAATAGGATCGAAAAAAACCTCGAAAAAAAGTATTGATTCATTCATCATATTTTGCACCATAATAGTGCCATGATAATTTATGGTTAGGTTGTGTTAAAGAATAGAACAATTTAGGTGTGAAATTTAAATTTCCATACTTCAAGTACGATAACAATTTTAATTAAAATTTAATGATAATTAAATGCATCAGTATCAGTTTGTTCATTTAATAATGTAATTTATATATATAATTAAATGAATTTTATTTAATAATGTTTGAGTTTGTAGATGAAAGAAATTCTTATTTAATTTTAAAATTTTACTTCAGAAAAACCCTTAATAATAATTATTATTATATGAAAAATGAATAAAGCCAACAAATCATCTATTAGTTTGCTAATGGACATACGATTCAATAAATCACATATATTTTTTCATATAAAATATTAAAATGAAATTGCTATACATAAGAATTTGAAATTGCTTATTATACATTCATAATGTATGAAATGAAATTTGTTAGGCTTTGCTAATGTTAATACTATTTAAACTGTAATTTATTATGTACAAATAATTTATTATGCAGCTTTAATTGTATAAATTTTATTGAAAGCAGTATATAAAGTTATGGTGATTTCATTATAAAATTTTTTACTGAAGTTACCTTATGAACTCTGCAAACTACGAGTCATTATCAATTCTAAGTAAATATTCATAAAAGTAATACAAAAGTTTACATGAATTTCGAAATTATTCTTATTTTTGCATAATAAAAAAAATTATTATAATAAATTATATAGTAATAAATTATGATAAAAACACAATAATAAATGATAAAATTATGAAAATCATTATAATAATTTTACATAATTATAAATAATTTAATATAATATTAAATTTTGGCAAAGGTTTTTTTCTTAATCAAAAAACCCATTTATTAAAATCCATTTCTTATTAATATCCACATTATTCGTGAAATGAATTTTATTTTTCAATAAAGGTTTGGAGAAATAAAAAAAAGCACTAATAACATCCAAAACATTTAAATTCCTTCCATTAAATTTTTTTTATAAGTTATAAAATGATTAAAATGCCTTAAGCCCAGTTCATAACCCACCAATTGATGTTAGTTAAAATAATACAAATTTGTGCCTAAATGAAAAGTGATGCATACATTCTTAAAAGGTATATATTAAATACTGGTATCATATAATTATATGATAATTATTGGTATCATATAAATGTTTTAAACCCTGTTCTTAACCCACCAATTGATATTAATTAAAATAATACAAATTTTATGTAAAGGAAAAGTTATGCATACACTCTTAAAAGATTATTACATTACTGGTATCATATAAATGCTCTAAACCTTGTTCTTAACCAACCAATTGATATTAGTTAAAATAATACAAATTTTACGTAAAGGAAAAGTGATGCATACACTCTTAAGATATTATTACATTACTGGTATCATATAAATAATGTGTTGTTAATAATATTATCAATTACCTACATTGCTATTTAATTTTAATCTTAATTATAATATATTTTTAATCTATAAGTTTTAAAATGATTAAAATGCTCTAAAACCTATTCATAACCCACCAATTTAGATTAGTTAAAATAATACAAATTTTATAATAAGAAGTGATTCATATATTCTTAAAAGATTATTACATTGCTGGTATCATATAAATAATGTGTTGTTAATAATATTAACACTTACCTATATTTCTATTTAATTTTAATCTTAATTATAATATACCTTTAATTTATAAGTCATAAAATGGTTAAAATACTTTAAACGCTGTTCGTACCCCACCATTTGTTATTAGTAAAAATAATAATTTTATGTAAATTAAAAGTGATGTATACATTCTTAAAAGAGTATTACTGGTATTATGTAAATAATGTGTTGTTAATAAATATTATCATTTACCTATATGGCTTTTTAATTTTAATCTTAATTATAATAGATCTTTATTTTATAAAATGCTAAAAAAGGTTTTAAACCCTGCTCAAAAGCTGCCAATTGATATTAATTACAAGAATAATTTTATGTAAAGCAAAAGTGATGCATACATTCTTAACAGATTATTACATTACTGGCATCATATAAATAATGTGTTGTTAATAATATTATCACTTACCTATATTGCTGTATAATTTTAAACTTAATTATAATATATATTTAATTTATAAGTTACAAAAGGATTAAAATGCTTTGAGCGCTGTTCTTAACCTACCTTTTGTTATTAGTTAAAATAATAATTTTATGTAAAGGAAAAGTGATGTATACATTCTTAAAAGATTATTATATTACTGGTATCATGTAAATAATGTGTTGTTAATAATATTATCATCCACCTATATTGCTATTTCATTTTAATCTGTTAACCACAGCCGATGTACTACAGCTCCTCATCGCCATTTTATCAACGTAACTATTTCCGAGTGAGAAATAATTGGCTATCTGCAAGCGCTTAAACGCACTCTGGCGCGTTGTGGGCGCCTAACAGATAAGATGCATTGTATTGGTGGCGTGCACGTTGGAAACTGTCATTCACAGGTACGTGGTTGCTTAAAGCATAATAATTCATCAGACGTATCGGGTAATTTGTGGTCTTTGACGACACGACCGCTGAAGACGAGTTCTAGGGATGCATAATGTATTAACGTCGAACACAGACATTCCCCGAAGTTCTCGACTGCCTCTAAGGGTAAACTGTATTTGATTGGAGGAATGGATATATGAGGAATTCCATTCATGCTTTGAATTCTTTGTGAACGATCCGTTCCAAAAATGAATTGCGTTCGGATCTGCATTCCGCTCATTGCCTTCCCTTTGTTTCTGTGATATTAAGATTTGACAATATTAGCATGTTAATTTGGCGGTGAAGTGTTTTTCTTTTCATTATTCAGGAAATCTATTTTGGTAATGAAAATTTCACGGAAAAGTTGCTATAATTTTTCTGTTAATCATCTTTGAAGTATATTTAATACTCTTGGTTTGAATGATAAATATAATGATACCATTTATTAAACAAATCAAAGAAAAGTATGATTTTGAAAAAGTTTATTTAATAAAATATGTTTTTCAAAGTATCAAAAATTTATTTTTTCCATTTCCATTTTATTTTACCACAAAAATCTTTGGAACAAAATGATGCTACTGCGATATACAGAAAAAAGAAATCTGTATAATTAAAAGTTATCACACAGTGCTCTCTCAAGATTCTTATTTTTTACATAATTTTTAATGTTACTCAGAATTGTCTTAAGAAATATACATAATGATTCGAGATTAGAAGACCAATAATGTTATATAAAATAATAATGTATACAATTTTTTAAACAAATTAAAAATTGTTAGCATTTTGAATACATCAAATTGGAATTTCTAAAAGTTCAACGAAAACCAAATATAATTTTGGCTAAATTATTCCAGAGAAGGTTATTTTTAAAAAAGAATTACTATTAAAGGAATTTTTAATAAAATTAAGTTATTCAAGCAAAATTCAAAAATTTAAGTAACAAAATTAAGTTTGAAATATGATTATATAAATAGTCTTATATTATTTACAATCAATTGCAATTAATTACAATTAAATTGCAATTAACATTTATAATTATAAAATGATATCTAACAAAAGTTTCATGAAAGTTTTACATAGTTCATTCGTAAAAATCTTTTTTAATAAAAATACTATCTCATACATGAAATATAATTGGCCTATATTATTTGAAAGAACTAAAAAATGAGCGTATTTACTGAAAAAAATTATAATCACTTTTCAGGATATTTTTGAAAGATTTCGGATTACAAATAAGGATAAAAAAATTTCTATTTCGCTTTTACTTGTTATTACGGTAGACTTATTCAAACCAATAACAGTCACTTGCTAAAACTAATATCAATTATCTAAGCAACACACTATTCCAAATATCGTGACCGATAAAATATTTTCCTTTCATGAAAAATTGTCTTCGAAAATATCTGATATCTTACGTAAACATAACGTTATTCAGTCTAAAGTAATAAACGTCAAAAGACTTTTTAAGTTTAGACAGTTATGAAACAGTCTACGAAATTGACAGTTTTGAAAGCTTTACTTTCAATAAAGCGAGGAATTTTTGCTAAATTATTTTTATCTTCTATTGGAATCACACAAATTGTTTATTTAAGATACCCAAATCGTATGATACTTTCAGTAATTGTGATAAAATCTACAGTGAGGATTTCACTTACATTTTTTAATGTTTATTTTCGTTATTATTGTTTTCGTTATACACCTACATATTTTTTACACTTACATATTTACTTTTATTCACACATTTTCCTATTATATATCTATTTGTTTACTTTTATATGTTTACTTTGCATACACACTTTACTACATGTATTCATGTACATGTATATACCGCAAGACATGACTTTGAACGCGGAATATCTGGTATATATATATATATATATATATATATATATGTGTGTGTGTGTGTGTGTGTGTGTGTGTGTGTGTGTGTGTGTGTGTGTGTAAAATCTATATATTTAACTGTATGAAATTAAGAAATTATACACTAGATATTTTTTAACATACAATTTTATCATTTTCAATTTCATATCATCTCTAAATCAACATTTATGTTGATTTTAGACATAAATTCACTATTTCAGATATTCAATTTTAATTACGTTTCCTTTATCATGTCTAAAGATCTTATTTTATATAAAAATCAGAATATTTGTGTCATTATCTTTTTTTTATCTGACCTACATTATTTGGAAAGTTTTAAAATGAAAGTTTGAAAGTTGCCTCTTTCTTATTTAAAATAAAAATAAGAGCGAAACATATTGAAGTTGAAAACAAAACAGCAAGAGGATTATCATTTTAAAACGTTTGGTGAACTAATAAGACAATTTTGTTACCTTAACTAACTTTTAAAATTTCGAAGATTAAATGAATTATTAAAATAACACATAATTAATTCTAATGTATTATTTTCAATTTATATGTTTGTAACATTCATGTTATATAGTGAAACTAACAGTAGCAATTTTCTATCGTAATTTTTTACCATTGCTGTTCTAGGTTTTTATATTTAATGTTAATCACCAAAGTAATTGTTCAGAATGTAATTAACCATTATAAAACTTCACTTCGTTTAAACTAAAATCATTTCAGAGAAATTAATTATAAAGAAAAAAACAAAACCTATTATATTTCCAGAAATTATGTTTTCCCCTTTATCACGAAGTTCTGAGTTTATTGTAATGGATCTTGTCCTTTGAATACTAGCGGGAAAAAAGAATAGAATTACAGCAATAATAACAGCTATTCAATGACACACTTCTGTCAAACGAAAGCATAGCATAAATAGTTATAAATGTTGGGAACTTTTACAAAATAAGGTTCGTAGTGACAGAGTTTTAACGATGGCATTGTGCTACCCATGCTATTGCAATCACTTACCTTAATAGCTCTATTATTTGTTTAGAAGTCGTATCACGTCAGAGTGACTTATTCATCTTGATGCATATTTTACGTAGGATATTTATCGTGCCAATCAAAACTTACCGCTTAAGTACTGCTCGCCAGCACAAATTAGATACTCTTTAAAAATCATGTAAAATTTATAATAATACTGAACTTACTTATTCTTGAGATGCATTTGGACTTTATATGAATAATTTAATATACTTCAGCAATTATTTTACTTATGAATATATAGAAGTATTTCATTTATTTTTAAGTGAAAATGCTTTTTTTGAGATATCAAATATTTGAAGGGAAAAACAAAATACATTTAAATAATTGAATATTTTATAAAAATTACCTAATGAGTGAATATTGATAGGCACATTATTGTTAAATTAAATTATTATTTTTTTGCGTGAATAAAGGTCTTATTGATTGGCATTCTATATAATTTCTTTATATATATATATATTTTTCTTTAAATGTATATTTCTAATTTAATGTATTTCTGCAATTATTTTACTTTTCAATATTTATAAATATTTTATTTATTTAGGAATTATTTTTAAATATCAGATATTTGAAGAGAAAAATGAAATAGAAAAATGCTTTTAGATCATTTCATATATTATAAACATTTCTTAATGAATTATTATTGATTCATCGGCACATTATTATTAAATTAAGTTATTATTTTCTTTTATGAATATTGGTTTTATTAATTTGTTTTATATATAAATTAATATTACATGCCTGCATCTAAAATAATATTAGAAACAAAAGAGATTAAATGATATATTTATATATATATATATATATATATATTCATTTTAAATTAATAGAATTAATTCTACTTTTTATGTAAGTTTAATTTCTAATACCTTATCTGAACTTATAGCACATTGATTTATAAACAAAATAAAATTTATTTACTGAAATGTTATTTTTCAAATATCCACATGAATACTTTAGTCATATGTTATTTATGATACAATTTGTATGTTAGAAAAATATAATTTTTCTCTATTTTTATATATTTTTCAGTTAAAAATATAAAAAAGCGCCATTAAACCCTCTAGAAAAATGAACAAAATAGCAAGCCAAAAATAAAATGTCCTTCATAAAAAAAATCTATTAATTTTCTGCTTTTGGAAAGTAATTATAATTAAAAGATTTCTTGTTTTTATTGAGAAAGAAAAGATCTTCGAAGAAAATTTAAATCCTCAACCCCCTCCCCCAAAAAAAATAAAGCTCATTAATGCATGCAATTACGTATTTTAAAAATTCTTTATAAAATATTCTAATGTATAATGACTTTTATTACTTATTGTAACACTTTGTAGAGATAATTTTGCATGTAGTTTAAAAATTATTCTTTACATTTTAAAATAAATAATATGACATAATAACCTATAATTCTTTTGTAAGTTCGCAGTTTCAAAACTGTAAAAACAATATCCAGCAAAAAAGGTAAACATTGTACAGTAAAAAAAAAAAAATAAATAAATAAACGAATGAATTAAAAACATAGTTAAAAAAATCTGTTTTTCAAATAACTTAAAAGGTATAATATTAAATATCATAAAAATGATGTATATGATTGAATAAATACAGTAAAAATAATATTCACGTTTTTCCTGCTTGCTAAAAGTTGTATTAGCAAATTATTTAACTAATTAATCAATCGTTAAAGTCTAATATTTAAATTATAATCAGTTGATTTTTAAATAACTGTTATAAAAACATCAAATTATCATTCATTTAAATGCTAAATACACAAAAAATACATTAGACACTTTAATATACGAAAAATTACATAAATTAAACACTCATTATCTCTCCAAAATGCTAATGAAAAATCCATCTTTGAGTAATGATTTTCTTCTCTGATATTTAAAATTAATGATTCACTCAGAAAAATTACAGTAAGAAATACTGAAATACTTCAGAATTTTTGAAAAACTCCACCTAATAACTGAAATTAAATTTCTTCTTTCCATTTGCTTAAGTAACAAATGACACGTCAGATAGAGACCAGGTGTGCTTAAAGAGCACATCTTTTGAACTGCAGTGCTATCATTAATATTATTTATGGAAAGCATTATTTTTTTTTTTTATTTCAATTTAATGCATTGATATTAATATTATTACTTATAATTCCAAATATTTAAAATAAATTTTAAGCTTAAATAAAATATAATAATAAGGTTATTTGAAATATTTAAAAATTAAAAATTTTGAAAAATATAATTTTTTATGGCATGCAAATAAATTCATGTTCAGGAAATGCATCAAAATTAATTTTTTGTGTCATATGCATATTTTTATATGAGTTTGTCTCATAATTTGAAGAAAAGTCCATATAATTTACTACGATTAACTGCTAATGGACAAATTTGCAAGTGTATTGTTTTTCATAAAGAATATTGGAGTAACTAATAAAAAACTGCTTTAGAATAAAAAAAAATTTCAAATAAGATATGAAAAGTTTTTAAATAAAGTAAGAAATAATACTGTTATTATTAATGTCATTACATTACAAATGTTTTCTAAATTTTAGTTATTTAAATCGAAGATTTTTGTTAAATGAATAAAATTATTTTTACCTAAAAGTTGATATCGATTTAAAGCAAGCGTTTATTAAAAAATAAATCATACAAATAAAAGAGCTAAACTAAAATTGAATTTAATTAGATCAAATTTTTAAATGGAACTTCAAGAATGGATTACCGCAATATTAAAAAAAAAAATTACATGTATTAGTTTCCAGAATTTCTAAATTAATTCTTGAATTTTAAACACAATTCATTAGGCACAAAATATTTTCCATTTTTATTTGTGATATAATCAGGGAAACTTCCGCATTTGCCTAATTAAAATCTTGCAAGCTATTTAAATATATATGTATGCTTTTAAACTAATGTTTAAAACAAATTTATCTGAATATCTTTCATAATTTTGCAAACTTAATTCTGAATTTCAAATGAAATCATATTGTGAATATTAATTACTTCCAAGATATTTTTTTTACTACAATCAATAATATATTGTTCCGCAAACTTTGAAGATAATTTAAAATAAATGCTCATAAAATATAAAACGTATTTAAAACTTTAAATAAACAAAATTTGATTGTTAATTAAAATATGTTTGTTAAAGTAGTTTGCAAAACTAATGATTATTCTTTAGAATTGTTTGGTTTTTAATTTAGTAAAATCTTTCTTTTAGAAATGTTAAGCTAAATTAAAAAAAAAAAAATCAATGTTTTGTCTAGTTTAGTCATAAAACTTTTTATATTTTTAATACAACCTTGAAATAAAAAGTAATATTTTTATAACAACCTTGAAATAAAAGTATAATTATTTTTAAAAGTTTTGATTTTATTGCTAAATTTGAGCTTCTCAAAGTTTGAGTGAAAAAAATAAATTACAAAATGATTTTATTGATATTTAAATGGAAATTAACTTTGGTTTTCTAATATCAGGGTAGATTACATGTTTTTTTTTTTTTATTTTTGCAAATCGTGATTTATATGATATCAAAACAAACGCCCAAAACACACAAAAACAAACACAAAACATGATAGCAAACAAACACAAAAAAATCAATGAAGCATTTTTATAAATAAAAACTGTTTTTTCATTAAAATAAATTTTCCATGCATTAAATTCAAGAATTTCTAAATTTATTCTATCCTTCTTGCAGATCGATGATTCAAGACTCTCTGCTATGCTTCATACACACTGCTGTTCGCTTCAATGGTTCACTAATCAAAATCTGATTAAATGCTTATTGAAAAGGAGTAAGTAAGAGAGCATTATCAAAATTGCAAGAATTCCTCAAGAGAGTGATTTCATCTTCCTGAAGGAAATGTGTAGTACTTGCAACCCAGCAACAGTAATTGTGAATGCACAGTGAATACCAACCCAGCAATCTCTGTCATTCCTTATATATTTACTTTAAATATAAGAATATGTAACAAAGCGGATTACGAAATTATCTAATTTATTTGTTTATATAAAGCATCTTTAATGTAATTAATAATTTTTTAACTTTGCAGAATTTGTTATTGATAATATTCACTTCATCAAAACAATTTTTGGTATCAATTGTCATGATTTTTTAAATTTATTTTAATAAAAGTAGTGTTAATATTATCGTGTTAATTTTCATATTCTTAAATGCTGATGAAGTTTTATGTCAGAGAAATTATACTTATGGATTTTAAAATGGAAAAATTATACAATAATATATTAAATTATTGTTATAAAAATTTATTTTCAATGACATTATTAATATTTTTTACTTTTATTCTTTTATATTTTATTTTTTTGCTTAAATATTTTTATTATTTGTAAAATAATGTTAATTTTTAATTTAATGGTGCATGTTTTAAAGAAATAATATATATAAAGTTTTTAAGATGCAAGTAAGTAAACCCATTTTATAAGGGTATATACTCAGACGTTTTTCTCTCTACAAAGTGTTACGCAATATATTTCCCAAAACAATACAAAATATAGTTTGCTACCAGTTAATTAATCACTAATTAATTAGAAGTTGAATTAGATATTACTTAATTCATTGTATTAAGTAGTAATGTTATTTTTAATTTAATAGTACATATTTTAAAGAAATATTATGCATGTAGTTTTTATGGTGCAAGTAAATAAATCCCTTTTTAATAATATATGCTCTGACATTTTTCACTACAGAAAGTATTATGCAATTTATTTTGAAAAATAATACAAAATAGTACTGTCAGTTAATTAATTATTAAACAGTTAAAAGTTGAACTAAATGTTGTTCAATTCTCTGTAAAATCATTCAAATTCCAATATGTGATATATGTATATTGATACAATGAATCTCAGCTTTAGGCAAAACATTTTATTAGTGCGCGCATATCTTAATTTGAAAATTCATTTTAAAATCAATTTATTTTATACAAAGGTTAAAAAAATATGCTCAATAAGCATTATATCGAAATTATTATATTAATACAAAGATAGAAATAATCAAATAAACCCTCTGGTTAAAACTGAATGTTTAATAAACAACAAATATTCAATATAAATTCAAGTGTTGATGGTTTAATGTTTTGAAATCAAATCGATAAAGTTAAGTGGATCTTTTCAAACAATGCCCTTAGGAATAATGATACACAGAAGCAACAGTTACTATTTCAAAATATAACATAAACCGAGAACAATACAAAAATATTTGTTTCCAGAAATTAAATATTTTATTCTTTTATAAATTCGAAATGGTATTGATATTTCCTTAATGCTATATTTCTGTGCATATTTATTTCTAGTTTAATAAAATATAAATATAATTTATTAGCTGTATTAAACTTAAAAACAGTGTTTTTCTTATGAATTTCTTATCAAGATAATTTCATTTTAGAAATTAGGCAGCATTCAATGCTCAATTAATAAAGTGAATATTTTCGCAAGCATTATTCTTTAATATTATTTATACTACGAACCACATAATAATTTTAAAGAGAAGCTTAAGGAATATCAATATTCTAAGGAAAATGGAAAGAGATAAGCATATTACTCCCATTTATCACGCCTTATGTTCAAAAATAAAAAACAAAAAATTTCAAATTGTTTCTTAGATGTGTATCTTAAGATGCCTTTAGTAACAAATAGATAAAATGAAAAAGAATTTCCTGTAATATTGCTAGAGTAGCTTTCATATCATTTAATAAATTCGAAAACCCGCGTAAATGAAGAGTTCATCTCATTATCTTTGTGTGTTAGATAATTTGAATCTATTGATTTGTGTTTTTAAGAGATATATATATTGTAGACTTTCCTTTTTAAAAGTTTACGTGTTTATTAATTATGTTGACTGCCATTCATTTATTAAGAGCTATAGAATTATAAATTAATAATATATATTTGTGTATAAATATATTAATGCATTGAAATTTATTTTTATATATTACAAAATAATTTTTGTATTTAATAAATATATAACACAAAGCCACAATTTTTAAAACGCTTGTAAATAAAAGATAAAAGATTTCTTAATTAGATGAATATGTTTTGCAAAAGGCATACCAAAATGCTATAGAATAAATATTAAAAAATAAAATGAAAATTTTTAGTTCCTTAAATTTAATTGTTAAATTTATTTTTGATGTTATTTGTTCTTAAGAAAATATCGATATATTTAAAATGTAAATATTTTTAAATAACTATTTCAGAAAACTAATATGAAGACTGCATACATTATGAAAGTCATTTGTATCTAACATTAATTAACATTTGTAATTAACATTAATTAATTGTAAACATTAATAGATTTAATCATTTAATTTATTTTAAAATATCTGTTTTTACGCTACATCCATTTATTCTTTTTTTTAATATTAATGTAACTACACTGGCAGGCGAAATTTAATTAATGATGTAATTTTTAAGTAAGTAGCGATGTAATTCTGGAAAAGGCCTTTTCAAGGTCAATACTATGAACACCCAATTTGGTAAAAAGTTTTTCTTATTATTTCAATATGAAACAAAACGCTACTAATGACTTTTGGGTATGTAAAACACAATGAAATCTAAATTAAAGATTTATCAGCAAGTTTGAGGTGACTGTATTGCAGCAACCATAACCCAACAGTTTCGAATCACCAAAAGTATTGTTTCATCAAGTTTAGAAATTTTAAACCACAGATATAATGGTAAAAAAAAAGCATTGATGGTGGTCACTCAAGAAAACATCGCAATGGATGAACTGTATATTCATTATAAAGGCGAAAACTTTTTTTTTTTTTATTTCCAATGGCAGATTATGAACAGATATAGCAAAAAAAAAAAGAACAACGGAAAAAACAAGCAAATAATACAACAAAACATACTGAAACAGAGTTCACTAATCAAACAATAAAGCCAAGTTGTAGAGTTTTTAGCGACTAAAAATTGTTACCATGTGCACTACGGGGAGGTAGATCTTTTGAGCACCCAGGTGAAAACTATACCAGTTAGCTAGTAACATTGCTCGAAAGCCATGTACAGCAACAGGGTGGCAAGTGTCCCACATATTTTCATAAAATTGGCCCCTCTTCGTCCACATTCTGAATGATACATTCCATTGAATGATTCATACTAGCATAATCTACAGAACAAAAAGACTAGGCATCTCATTAATAGATTCATGTTCCCAATACGGACGACAATCGGCTTAATGTCACAAACGGTTTTTCAACACCAGTTGATAGGGAAAGACCATGCCATGCAACCAATAAATAAGGCTCTATTCTTACTGAGGGACATATCATTGTTGTTCTTCATTTTGAACAGACAAGTATTTACACCAGCACTTTTCTTTCGATGAAATCTTCTGTTGTCATTGCCTAATATTGTCAAAATATGTAGAAATGTTATCTAAACTATGTTACTTGGCGATAATGTAATTATGTTTTTAGATATTTATTTAAATTAGACAAACTTGTTTGAAAATCATATACAATACTTATATTATTATAAAATATGTTAACTACATTTTTTCAGGTACATTCTTTTACAATAAGTTGTCTTCATATTTGAATAGATTTTATGTTAGATATAAAATATAATATCATTAGATATTTTAAAATGGTAAGCATAAATTATTCTGTAAAATCGACCTTAATCATCAAAATCAAATTTATAAAAATTTTACGTATATGGAAAAAAAATACAAGGATTAATATGTAGCCTTTAATTAATATACAAATTTCAAATAACTTTAAAGTAAAAATTATTTATAGTACTGTACTAAAAAGTCTTCGTTTACATATATATTCAACTTTCCATAAGAAAAAAAAATGGAAAATAGTATAAAAATCAAATAGTATAACAATGCATATATATATATATATATATATATATATGTGTGTCTGTGTGTGTGTGTGTTTTAATAGTAAATAATTAATAAAATCAATGAAATATATAAAAAACTATACAAATGGTTAGTATCAGCCGAATAAATTTGAATCTGGGAAACATAAAGATAATTTATAATATTTGTGTACCTTACATACAGCACAACTGGTACTAAAACTAGAAGATGAAATATATGTATCTTATGGCATAGAATGGTAAATGTAATAATTTTTGGTTTTGATGAAGCAGAAAATTACAAATATATTTGGGAATGTGACAACCTGAGAAATGGAAAATAAAAATAAACGATGATTTGGACAGTCACAATAATTATGTCCTCATTCCTGGCACGTTGTACGTAGTTTTCAAGCTCCTAAAAGATTTGTGCTTGTGGTAAAAGAAACTCACTGCCAGAAACCACAACTGCATGACTTTGTCATCTTTTTTTATTTCTTTCAATCCAGGGATTACATTTGTTCGTACACAAACAAAAGACATTAGATTATAACTAAATGTCAAAGGATAAGCCAATCAAGACTGGGTTTTAGTCCGCTACGATACCGGAATAAGCACTTCTGCCGAGGTAGTAACACCTAAGGTAAAGATAAAAAGCAAAAAAAAAAAAAACAAAAAAATATTTCTTTTCCCACTTTTACAAAACCCAATTAGTGTGTATGGCAAGCTGCCAGTTTCTGCTATGCAATAGCTTTTATCACGATTTATGTATAGGGAGAATATAAGTTCTGAAAGAATAATACTTTTCGATACATATTTATAGCATTTTTATTAAAAAAATGTATTTGATCAGTTTATTTTTTAAATCCATTAGAGCTAGTAGCATATAAATATATTATTACATTTTCAAATTATTATTTTTTTTTTTTTTACATTTTTTTCAACAAATGTGAGCAAACGATCTTAAAAAAATCACCAATAAGTTATTAAATTTGAATAGTGATATGAGAAATAATATTTATAAATCCGCTTAATTAACTTTTCTTTGAACACAATGCCACAATTTAAAATAGAAACAACAAAAATGTATCAACGAATTGGAAAAAGTAGATTTGATACGATTGTTAATGGGGATTTAATTGTGTAACTTGTAAAAAGCAAACTATTGAAAATGTTATTTTAATAATGATTAAAAATAAACTTAAAATTCTATTGAATTCAGCAAAATATAATGAAATTCAAAATATTTTTATCAAATCTAAATATTAAAAAAAAAACTATAATAAACAAATGAAATTATTTAACAAAAAAAAATAACTAAATGAAATAAACAATAATTTTCATTCTCTATTTTTACATCAAGTAAAAAGATTTTATAAAAGACACAAAGTTTGTTTAAAAAGTTTTATTTTTTTGGAAATTTAGAATTACTATAAAATTTATTTAAAATGACTTTATTCATTGAAATTCAAAATGTTTTTTTTTATAATTTTCTAAGTGAAATTTTACATTCAATATTAATATTAATTTGTTTATTATTGTTGGAGTAATTACAATGATAGTCAAATAATATAAATTAGGTTATCCCTAAACGTAAAATTATATAGGTTTTATTATTTAAAATATTAAATGTCATAAAACAAAACAATAAATTTTTATTAGTTAAAACAATTATTGTTTTTATTTAATTTACAATCATATTAAAATATGCATTGGCAAATAAAATTTTATTCTTATTTTTATAATTCTCAGTCTTAAAATTACATTTTATACGAAACTTTTAAATAAATTATTATTTTTTTTTTTCCTTTTTAATTTTTAAGGGTTGCAGTGCATATGCACATACAAGCACATTCAGTACATACAGATGTATGTATATGCACATAATCTTCTCATTAATTATTATATTATAATTTTCAAGAAAATGGTAGCAATAAATTACCCCCATAATACCAAATTATTCATACTGATAATTTAAATTCATGAGTAGTGTAAAATTCATAAATTTATAAATTATTTCGTTAAGTTAGAAAAATTACTGAATACATTCCCTATTTTATTTTTCTTTTTTTATTCCGGGATAAAATAAATTGATTTAACAACCGGAAAGAAAAAAATTAATAGTATTATTCACTATAGTTTGAGATTTTATTCTGTTAAATAACGATAACTAAATTTCTGGTTACTAAAAATATTCATTAATTATTAACCTGTCACTTCTCATAAGGTGGATAAAATATGGTGAGAGTTGCCTTTCTAATATTTCTGTAAAACATGTTTTACTGCAAGCGTTGAATTGCTACAACAAAACAAACTACATATATTTATTTAAGGACTGTATTGGGATGAATAAAATTTAACGATGAGTATCTATCAAAAGCTTTATGCATTCTTTTTAAAAAAATATTTAAAAAAAATGTTTAATGCAATTAACACTATATTTTATTAAATAGTCAAACAGCAGTCAATTTATTTTACGTATAACATTTTTTTAATAAAAATAATGAAAGCTTTTTTTTTTTGTAATCATAACTATAAATATATTTTTAAATAATAAAAATTGTAATTTTTAAATTCCTGAAAGTTTTAATTTGCTCTTAAAGTTACAGTAAATTTTTAAAGTCAAAACATTTTTGGTAAAATGTACTTTAAATTGTATGAGAAAAAAAAAAAAATCAAACTTGTAATTATTATTTTTATTTGTTAAGTAATTTGAAAGTAAGGAAAACTACTGAAATATTTAGAAAATGTAAATTTTAATTTAATTTTATTTAATAGTAATTTTTAGATTAAGTCTGTAAAATGTTGATGTATTGATTGTTTTTTGATTACAGTTCTTAACATTTCTTTGTGTCTTTTTGCAAATATATTAATTTTGTTAAATTTTTTTACAAATAATAAAAATAAATATTTATCTTAAATTTATAAATACCTTGATTAATAAATTGTTAAGTTGCCTTAAAAATAATTGCAAATTTATAAAAAAAAATTGTCTATAATCAAAGATTATACATTTAAAATACCTTAAAATTTCCAGGTAATGATGTGGCCGCTGCATGTAATCAGTGGGCATTTTCTAAAACTAAAAACTACACAACTAAAAAGGGTTTTTGGTAATAAAAATCAACAAATTCCAATGCGAGAGAAAATTAAACAATCAAAATAAAGACATAAAAAAAAACCAACAACAAAAGAAACAAAGTATAAACCAAAAGTAGGAACATAACAGTTGAGGATGATGTAAGGGAGACATTTTTTGAAAAAAAAATAATTAAGATTTCATCCGTTATGTATTGGCATGTGCTAGTGGTTGAAAAAAAAGCTTGTGATGAAATTAATAGTAAATATTTACAAATTCTTTACAGAACACTAAATTAACAATGAACTGTGTTATTGATCAACATTTTCATTTCTCCAGCTAATGTGGAGATAACAAACCCTCAGAAAATGTTGCATTGTGTGTTTTCACCATAGTTCTTTAATGGAAATATTTTATCCTGTTTTGACTAATTTAAATTTATAGCATTATTTTTTAAAGGTTTCTCTAAATCTGAATAATTTTCTGTTACTTAAAAGACACATAAAAATAAAACTTATTGCTACATGATCATCAAATACAACATTTATTAAACAACATCAAAGACAATATTTATTGAACATTAAAGACAAGATCGAATCAGCAGCAGTTGTGGATTATGAGTTTTTTGGAGAGAGAGCAAAAATTATATCTCTGGGTTATATGAAGCTGCGAATGACAGCCAAGGAATTACTGTTACTTGAAATGCGTAACCCTCATTCGCATTTTATTAAATTAGTTACATGGACATCTTATAAAAATGATGACTATTAATTAAGTCAGTAACACAGCAAAATTAGCCGCCTGATACAAATATCAACATTTTACTGATAATCAGCAATAATCGACCAAGAGATTGGACATGCTACCTAATTAATGGCCATATATCTATTCAAGGGTAGATATCATTACGGAGGCTTGGGTGTCCGAGTCAATAATCGATTGTCTGCTTCTAGCTAGGGTCAGCAAGAGGCCGAACCATCTGGTATGTGGGCATTTAATCGTGTAGCCCTAATGAGAGACTGCATACGGTGGGTCGCAGAACTTGAGACGATGGGAAGTTTGTAAGATAGTAGTTTATTATTATCCATGAAACATATTTACAATAAATATGGATATAGTGGATAGTTGAGGTTGTAATCTATGGCATGTATACAGACACCAATATGCTTTTGAATATTACTAACTTTGGATTAAACATGGCAGAAAGAAAGGAATAAATCAAGTGTAATGTTGTTTAATTGTAAATTTAAGAATGATTTATGACCCTACAATGTAATTTTAGATAATAGAATTCCTTATAATAATTTGTAATAATATAAATATAGGTTCAGAATCTTACTTATAATATGGATTATTACTTATTTATTACTTACATATAATTGGACGAGAATATTATTTGTAATCATTCGCTGATATTTAATAGGTTACTTTATTACTTTTGGAATTTAAATTTTAGAGATAAAAGTAATTTTAGCATTTGTTCTTAAAAAATAATCTATACCCGATATTAATGAATTCAACAATTTCAAAAATAAAGTTATATTTGCTATAAAATTAATATTATTAATTTTATAGCACATGTAATGCTAATTTTATTATAGCGCTAATTTTTTATTATACATTTTTAAATTAAAAACTGTATATTATACAAATGAAACTGGTTGATATCAGTAAATCAAGACATGTTAAATAATTATCCTCAAAGTTAATAAAAGGCTATAAACAAGTTATTAAATGAATAAATTTATTTAAATAGACTTATTTATTAAGCAGTAAATTATTAAACATTTCTAAATATTTTGGGAATTATTTGTGTGAAAGAATCAGTACATTAATTATTTAACACCAAAACTTTAAACTAACTAAAAATATTTATCAAATTATTATTTACCTACTTTATATTCAAATATCATTAGTATTATATTTATTTTAAAACATTTATAGTTTGAGCATGAATATATATATTTCCAACATGATTGTCTAAAATCAAAAAATACTGAAAAGTCAAAGCAATCAGTAGTATATTTATTATATTTAAACTAGTACAATATTTATTAAAAAAAATATTTATAGTTTGGGCTTGAATATATATATTCAATATGCTTGTCTAAAATAAAAAAAACACTTTGAAGGTAAAGCAATTAGTAGTATATTTATTATATTTATACTAGTACAATATTTATTTAAAAATATTTATATTTTGAGCATGAATATATATTATTTCCAATAGGTTTGTCTAAAATAAAAAAAAAATTGAAAAGGCAAAGCAATTAGTATTTTATTTATACTAGTACAATATTTATTAAAAAATATTTATACTTTTAGCATGAATATATATTTCAATATGCTTGTCTAAAATTAAAGAAATATTGAAAAGGCAAAGCAATTAGTATTTTATTTATACTAGTACAATATTTATTTAAAAATATTTATACTTTTAGCATGAATATATATTTCCAATATGGGTGTCTAAAATAAAAAAAAAATATACTGTAAAGACAAAGCAATCAGTAATATATTTATTACATTTATACTAGTACAATATTTATTTAACAATATTTATAGTTTGATCATGAGTATATATTTCCAATATGCTTGTCTAAAATAAATAAAAACTACTGAAAAAGGCAAATAAATTAGCAGTATATTTATTATACAATATTTATTTTAAAAAAATAATAGTTTTAGCATGAATATAAATTTCCAATATGCTGGTCTAAAATCGAAAAATACTGAAAAAAAGCCAAGCAATTCGAATAAAGTATATTTTCTTTTCTCTCTGAATGCGCGCAGTTAAATCACTTGCGGGGATTTTTTGGTCCATCTTTGGGGAAATAAATAAGTCAGAACATGTGCGAGTTCCATTATTAAAGTGTTTTCGAAGGCGTTCCATGTGACCGATTGGAAAGGCACAGTCACAGAAGTGAGTTGATCGCTTTACTACTCTGGGAAAGAATTGAGATTTAGGAGCTTCGAATCCAAAGTTAACCTGTCTCATTCTTAGACAATGAAGAATGATATCAGAGAGACAATTGTTTTCAAAAGCATTTCAGAAGTAAGTTTTAGTTTTCCCTCTAAAAATACAAAGTTTTCTAATAAATTGCACATCCTTAACAATCAAATCAACAATCAATTTGTACAAGTACAAATACTTTACAAAGTATTTTTACTTCTTTAAAAAGAAAAAAGGTTATTATATTATACTTTATTATTCATTTATTATGCTACTTGACTGCGTTAAAATGAAATTTTTTCAATAGCATTTTTGATGGAAAGTGTACAACACAAATGATCTATTTGATTTATACACTATATATAATTTATATACTATTATATAATTTTTGTCAGCCAATTTAATACAAAGCCAATTTTTATTGTTAAATCTGCAAAATTCTTTATAATAGGGTATTTATTTAAATAAAGGCTATGATTATGTATATGTACATATATATTACCAAAGTGTACTTGAAAATATTCATAGATTTAAAAATGTATTTTATTAGATCTTTAAAATATTTACATCTTCAATTTAGATCTAGGTAACAAATAAATAGCTAACGATGGGTATTTTTTTTTCATTTTCACTGGTTAATTATTGAATATTATTTTATAATTAATGACATTTTATTTTTATGTATACTTTTATATTAAACTATTTTTCTGATTAGATGTCTTATCCATATATAAATAATTTTTTATATGTAAATTTATTGTAACGAAAATATTCTGTATATATTTTTTCTTCCATAAGAACATAAGATTATTAATAATTTTGTATCTAAATATTTTTGTCTCACACCTTATAATTAATTTTGAATAAACTGTCCTTTAAACTTTTGGATAAGATTTCTAATAAGAAAAATAGTTCAATATATAAATGCCTAACGATGGTAAGAAAAGTATACACAAAAATAAAATGCAATTAATTATAAAATAATATCAAGTAATTAACGATTGAAAATGAAAAAAAAAATATCCATAGATGGGTATTTATTTATTATCTAGCCCATGTTGAAGATGTAACTCTTTTAGATCAATAAAATACATTTTTAAATCTATGAACATTTTCCAAGTATTCCTTTTCCTAAAAGTTTCGTGGAAATCAGAACAATATACCATGGTAGCATTTAACAAGAAGCTGTTCAAGAACTTCAATACCAGATGACGCGTAATCATTTTCACATATTCATAGCTAAAACAATTTGTCTTTCATCAACACAACAAAGCGTATTTGTCCGCATTTAGTGGCTTCAAAGCATCTGGTTCGAAACATATTACGCTATTTTTAACTCTTGCTAAATTCGAATATTGAAAATAGCAGGAATTTTTTTTTTATGCTATCAAAGCATCCCTGCTAATTACTTCGCAAAAGCAGGTCATTTTTTCGAGCTTTACAACTTGGCATTAAAAAATATGTCCAGGTGCTGCATTAAATTTAGGCTCGTCACATACTCTCTTCCTTTACTGTTATTATAGCTAGTAGTGTGTGTAATTGAGTTAAACTTTCATGGGAAAGATGCCTGATTCAGATAAGATCCTCAGAAAACTATTTAATGTGATTTATTTCTGCAATTTTTTTTTATGTAATTTAATTCTGTTTACTTGATAAGAAGCATAAGTGCCAAGCCAAAACACAATTACCAGCAACTGAAATTCAATTTGCAACTAATGCAAAAAGTTTAAATGTTCGAAAAAGTTCGATTTCTGTGAAAGTATGTTGAATAATGGACAAATTTATTCTCTCATGGTTCATTCGTTTCGGTTTTCGTGGCAACAGAGAACTATTAAAAAAGAATGCAAACTTTATAATTGACTTTTTAAACTATGGTAAGACTAATAATATATTAATTAATGGTGTCTAAAAAATATATTGTCATACTTAAAGCGAAATATTTGGGTTTCAATGTTTAAAATGCATCTTAAAATTTTTAAATTGTTTGTTTTTATGTCATTTATTAGTGTACAAATATGACATTTATAAGTTTTTAAAGCAATTTAGAAAGTGGATATTTACGAAACAGAATAAATGACAGATTTTAATACTGCTTAAAACTTTTATGAATAAATGTATATATAATACCTGGTAAATAGCATTTTTTTGTTTAATTTTATTTAAAATTAAAATAGCATATCTTATTCTACAAAAAATAATTTTCTTACATTTTTGATAACACATTATTTATTGCGTAAGACATTTTATATTAAAAAATTAATTAACTTGTTGAAATAATACTTCACTTATATAAATGTTTTTTTAAAAAAAACAATCAAGCATATAATACTTATATGAGAAAAATTAAGTTTTAAAATAGGTAGGAAATAAGTAAAATAAAAAGTAAAACAAAATTAAGTAAAATATTAATGAAAAGCACAATTGTGATGAACAATTTTAATAATAATAACTCAATTATTTCGATTGGGTATTGAAGAAATGTTCACTAATTTATTAATATTAAGAAAAACATCACTTTAACATTACTTTTAGAAAACATTACATTAAATTTTTTTACTGGTAAATAAAATTTGTTTTTGTTTGCATAAATTATTTAATAAATATTCTGAAAGACGGATTAGAGAATAAAATAAACAAATAAACAAATATAATTCAATTATTTCAATTGAATATTGAAGAAAATTTTCAGTAAATTATTAATATTAAGAAAAACATCACTTTAATATTAATTTAAAAAACAATGCATTCAATTTATTTATTGGTATATAAAATTTGTTTTTATTTACATAAATTATTTTTTAAAAATTCTCAAAGAGGAACTGGAGAATAAAATATTCGATTGTTGCAAAAGTGAGAGGTTCAAAGAAAAGAAATAAAATCCTCAACGAAACGTGCTTCGATAAATTTTAATCATCGAAATGAACTATTCTGTAACCCTGAGAACTTCCTATTTTTTTGCACCATCAAACGTGATTAACTATAGAAACGAACATATTTTTTTTTCTGACGAAAAAAAATTCCAAATATTACTTTTCTTGAAATTCTTTCCTTGAGTTTCACTTTTTCCAGAAAGCTGAGATAGCCTTTAAAGCAAGCAGTCTTGCACAAGCGAACCAATTCGTCCTTTTCGTCCATCAAAACTGCAGACTTATTATTCATTCGGTGAGTGTTCCGCAAAGAATTTTCTTGTCTGACGTTTCGGACATGCTTAATAATTCACCTGCTGTATCTGGAGACGTAACGTAAATAGTCCCAGAGTTGGGACAGTGTTGATTGTTGAGTAATCGATTCCTACCTACAGCAAAATACAGTTTGAGTCCCCCTTAAGACTCTTTCCCTTTACCACGAGTGAACAATTTTGGTTTCAAAACTTCTTTTCTTTTTTAAATTCCTTGTTGTTTAAAATTTTGGAGAAATTACAACCGGCCAAAGTGCATCTTGAGTTGAGATTAGCGGATTAATGTGAAAATAGCTGCTGTTAAAGCTGCGGAAAATAACGAAATAATTTTATCAATTAAGGGAAGCATAGACAGAGTTGTGTACTTATAGTTTGCTCCCGGGCTAAAGCCATCAGAGTGGAAATTAAAATATTCTTTAAATTTTTAACGAGTAAAACTCCATTCTTAGGGTACTCGTGTCTTAGGAATTTTAGGATTCTCCACCATGGTTACAAAAAAGCCAATAAAACCTACATTATTATTATTTATTTAAATTTCAAATAACTCTGAGTTCAGCAGATACGTCTAACCGAATTATTCAAAAGATATTTTAATTAAGGAACTAAAAGGTTTTATTTTTAGAAATTAAAAAATATATTTATATTGTCAAAAGCAATTACTTTATTCAACGAAGCATATATTCTAATACCATCTATATTTGCAACAAACAGGCTGTTAGTTATTTTGGTAAAAAAAAAATTATTATTTTGAATACTTTCAACAAATAAAATGTAAAAAATAAAATAAAAATAAAAAAAAAATAAATCAGAAATAAATAGGCATAAATTAAATTCAACAAATGTAAAGAAAAACACGATTTTGTAAATAAATTTTAACAAATGTTATTTAATTATTTCAATACGACATTGAAGAAAATTTTCTGTAATTTATCAATATTCAGAAAGAATATCGGTTTTTAATAAAAATTTTAAAAAATTCATTGGTTCAATTTATTTATTGGTACACAAAAATTGTTTTTATTTGCATAAATTTATTTATTAAAATTCTGAAAGACAATAAAATTCAGTTGTCCCAAAAGTGAACTTCAAAGAAAAGAAATAAAAATTCTCAACAAAATGTGCCTCGATAAATTTTAATCATCGACATTTTTTCCAACTCTTCGAAACCCTGACCACTTCCTACAATTTTCTGCACCATCAAACGATTAGCTATAGAAACGAAGAGGTTCTTTTTTCTGGGACGTAGAAAATTCCAACTATTACTTTCCTTGAAATGCTTTCCTTGAGTTTCACTTTTTCCAGAAAGCTGAGACAGCCTTTAAAGCAATCAGTCCTGCAAAGCGAGGAAATTCGTACTTTTCGTCCATCAAAACTGGAGACTTATTACTCATTCGGTGAGAGTTTCCGCAAATTTTCTCTCGTCTGACGTTTCGGACATGCTTAATAATTCACTTGCTGTATCTGGAGACGTAACGTGAGTAGTCCCAAGAGTTGGGACAACAGTGTTACGATTGTTGAGTAATCGATTCCTACCTACAGCAAAATACATTTTGCGTCACTACCTTAAAAATTTTCCCTTTTAACCCGTTTGAACAATTTTGGTTTCAAAAATTCTTTTCTTTTTTTTTATTTAAATTCCTGGTTGTTAAAAAAGTTTTGAGAAGTTACAAACTGGCTGAAGTGCATCTTGAGTTGAGATTAAGCGGATCAATGCCAAAATAGCTGCAATTATGCTGCGGAAAATAAAGAAAGAATTTCATCAATTAAGAGACACAGAGAGAGAGTTGTGTACTTATAGTGTGGTCCCGGACGAAAGCCCTCGGAATGGATATTAAAATATTATTTAAATTTTAACCAGGGATCTCCATTTCTGCATGGTATTTGTGCCTTAGGATTTTCAGGATTCTTTACCATTATTGCAAAGTAGCCAATGGAAGCTGAAGCTGGAAGCTATGTTTCTATGGTCAAAAGGCAATTTTTTTATTCAATGATGCATACATTTCAAATGTCATCTATATTTGCCAAAAAAAAAAAAAGACTGGTAGTTATTTTTATAAAAAATTATAATGTTTTAATACTTTGAACGAATAAAAGTAAAAAATAAATAATAAATAGATAGAAACAAATTACATTAAACAATTTAATGAAACAGACAATTTTGAAAACGAATTTTTTTAAATATAATTCAATAATTTCAATTTGGATTTTAAAGAAATTTTACTTTAATTTATTAATATTCTGAAAAAATATAACTATAGCGTTCAATTTATTTATTTGTATATAACATTTGCTTTTATTTGCATTAATTATTTATTAAACATGGTGAATGAGGATCTAGATAGTAAACCATACGATTGTCCCAAAATTGAAGTTCAAAGAAAAAAGAAATAAAAATTATCAACAAAACGTGCTTCGATAAATTTTAATCATAGACATTTTCCAACCTCTCACGAAACCTGAGAACTTCCTACTTTTTTGCACCATGAAACGATTAGCTGGCAGAAACGAACACGTTCTTTTTTTCTGGGATGCTAGAAAATTCAACTATTACTTTTGAAATTCTTTCCTAGAGTTTCACTTTTTCAGAAAGCTGAGACAGCCTTTAAAAAGCAATCAGTCTTTGCACAAACACGAGCCAATTCGTCCTTTTCGTCCATCAAAACTGGAGACTTATTACTCATTCGGTGAGTGTTCCGCAATTTTTCTCTTGTCTGACGTTTCGGACATGCTTAATAATTCACTCGCTGTATCTGGAGACGTAAGCGTAAGTAGTCCCAAGAGTTGGGACAGTGATACGGTTGTTGAGTAATCGATTCCTACCTACAGCAAAAATACATTTTGCGTCACCCCTAAAAATCTTTCCCTTTTTTCCGGAGTGAACAATTTAGGTTTCGAAATTTCTTTTTTTTTTTTTTTTTTTTTTTAATTTCTGGTTGTTGGAAAATTTTGAGAAGTTACAACTTTGCCAAAGTGTATCTTGAGTTCAGATTAAGAGGATCAATGTGAAAAATAGCTGCAGTTAAGCTGCGGAAAATTGAAAAGAATTTCATCAATTAAGGAGGTAGAGAGAGAGAGTTGTATACTTATAGCGTGCTCCCGGGCGAAAGCCATCAGAGTGGAAATTGAAATATTATTTAAATTTTTAACGAGGAACTCCATTCTTAGGGTACTCGTGTCTTAGGATTTTTAGGATTCTTTACCATGGTTTAAAGTAGCCAATGAAAGCTGAAATATTAATATTTATTTAAAATTCAAGTACCTCCGAGCTTAGAAAGATATGTGTCACCAAATTAAGCCTTCAAAAGATATTATAATTATTGAACTAAAATTATTTTCTTCTTAAAAAATAACACATTTATATTTCAAAATTGTCAAGACCTTAATTTATTATTTAACTATGCACAGATTGAAATACTATCTACATTTGCAATAAACAGACTGTTAGTTATTTTTATAACAAAATTTAAAAATGTTGGAATACTTTCAAAGATTAAAAAGTACAAAATAAAATAGAAAGTAAACAATAAATAAAAAGTAAAAATTAAAAGAAGCAATAAGAAAACATTAAATTAAATTAAATTATAAACAATGATTAAAAAAACACAAATTTAAAAAGCAATTTGAAAAGAATATAATGCAATTATTTCTATTGGGCTTTGAATAAATTTTCATTACTTTATTAATATTTCTGAAAACAATATCACTTTAATATTAATTTTAAAAAAGCCATTGCATTCAATTTATTTATTAGCACACAAAATTTGTTTTTCTTTGCGTAAATTATTTCTTAAAATTCTGAAAAGAGAAACTACAGAAAAAAATATTCGATTGTCCCAAAAGTTAAGCTCAAAGAAAAGAAATAAAAATTCTCAATAAAACGTGCTTTGATAAATTTTAATCATCGACTTTTTTTCCAACTCTTCCGAAACCAGGAGCACTTCCTACTTTTTTTTTGCACCATCAAACGTGATTAGCTATAGAGACGAACACGTTCTTTTTTGGACGTAGAAAATTCCAACTATTACTTTTCTTGAAACTCTTTCCTTGAGTTTCACTTTTTTTCCAGAAAGCTGAGACAGCTTTTAGAGCAATCAGTCTTGCACAAGCGGGCCAATTCGTCTTTTTTTCGTCCATCAAAAGTGAAGACTTATTACTCATTCAGTGAGAGTTCCGCAAATTTTCTCTTGTCTGACGTTTCGGACATGCTTTTAATAATTCACCTGCTCTATCTGGAGACGTAGCGTAAGTATTCCCAAGAGTTGGGACAGTGTTACGATTGTTGAGTAATCGATTCCTACCTACAGCAAAATACATTTTGCGTCACCCTTAAAAATATTTTCCTTTTTTCCCCGAGTGAACAATTTAGGTTTCAAAATTTCTATTCTTTTTTATTAAATTCCTGGTTGCTGAAAAGTTTTGAGAAGTTACAACTGAACGAAGTGCATTTTGAGTTGAGATTAAGCGGATCAATGTGAAAATAGCTGCAGTTAAAGCTGCGAAAACTAACGAAAAAGAATTTTATCAATTAAAAGACGTAGAGAGAGTTGTGTACTTATAGTGTGCTGCCGGTGAGAAAAAGTTGTAGGAGTGAAAATTAAAATATTATTTTAATTTTTAACGAGGGAACTCCATTCTCTGGGTACTCGTGTCTTAGGACTTTTAGGATTCTTTACTATGGTTGCAAAGTAGCCAATGAAAGCTGAATTATTATTATTTCTTTAAATGTCAAGTTCCTCCGAGTTCAGTAGACATGTCTCACCAAATTAAGTCTTCAAAAGATATTTTATTTATTGAAATAAAGCATTTGCTTTATACAAATTTAAAAAATATATTTACGTTTCTAAATTTGTCAAAAGCTGAATTTTGTTTAACCATGCATACATTCAAACAGCTAATAATCTGCCATAAATTAACTGTTCGTTATTTTTGTAAAAATATTTAAAATGTTGGAATGCATTCAACGAATAAAAGGTAAAAAATAAATAAAAAAGTGAAATACAAAATAAAAAAGTAAAAATAAATAAAAAAATATATATATATAATAAAAAGTGAGAAATAAACAAAAAGTAAATTACAAAATAAAAAGTAAACAATAAAGATGAAAAGTAAAAAATAAAGATGAAAAGTAAAATAAATAATAAATAAGTAGAAACAAAGTAAATTAAACAATCTAATGAAATATACAATTTTGAAAACGAATATTTACAAATATAATTCAATTATTTCAATTGGATATTGAAGAAAATTTTCAGTAATACATTAATACTCTAAAAAATGTCACTTTATTATTTATTTTAAAAAAGCGTTTAACTTATTTCTAGTTACATAAAATTTGCTTTTATTTTCATATCTTATTTATTAATAATTCTGAAAGAGAATAAAATATTACATTGCCCCAAAAGGAAATTCAAAAGAAAAGAAATAAAAATTCTCAAAAAAAGTGCTTCGATAAATTTTAATCATCGACATTTTTCCAACTCTTCTCAAACCCTGAGAACTTCCTATTTTTTTTTTTGACCATCAAACGTGATTAGCTACAGAAACGAACAGGTTCTTTTTCCTGGGACGTAGAAAATTCCAACTATTACTTTTCTTGAAACTCTTTCCTTGAGTTTCCCTTTATCCACAAAGCTGAGACAGCCTTTAAAGCAATCAGTCTTGCACAAGCGAGCCAATTCGTCCCTTTTCGTCCATCAAAACTGGAGACTTATTACTCATTCAGTGAGTGTTCCGCAAATTTTCTCTTGTCTGACGTTTCGGACATGCTTAATAATTCACCTGCTCTATCTGGAGACGTAACGTAAATAGTCCCAAGAGCTGGGACAGTGTTACGATTGTTGAGTAATCGATTCCTACCTACAGCAAAAATACATTTTGCGTCACCCTTTAAAAAAAATCTTTACCTTTTCCCCGAGTGAATAATTTTGGTTTCGAAATATCTTTTTATTTTTTATTTTTACATTACTGGTTGTTGAAAAGTTTTGAGAAGTTACAACTGGCCAAAGTGCATCTTGAGTTGAGATTAAGCGGATCAATGTGAAAATAGCTGCAGTTAAAGCTGCGGAAAATAACGAAAGAATTTCATCAATTAAGGGACGCAGAGAGAGAGTTGTTTACTTATAGTGTGCTGCCGGGCGAAAGCCATAGAGTGGAAATTAAAATAATATTTAAACTTTTAACGAGGGAACACCATTCTCAGGGTACTCGTGTCTCAGGATTTCTAGGATTCTTTACCATGGTTGCAAAGTAGTCAACGAAAGCTGAAGTATTATTATTGATTTAAATTTAATGCATCTCCGAGTTCAGTAGGTATTTCTCGCCAAATTAAATCTTTATAATATATTTTAATTAATAAAGTAAAATTAATTGTTTTTTAATAAATTAAAAAAAAATATTTACTTATCTAAATTTGTCAAAAAGCTAAATATTTATTTAACCATGCGTACATTCAAATATCCTCTATATTTGTGGTAAACATAATGTTAGTTATTCATTTAAAAAAAATATAAAATGTTGGAATACTTTCAAAGAATAAAAAATAAAAAATAAATAATAAATAAGTAGAAACATATTAAATTCAATAATTTAATGAAAAACAGAATTTTGAAAGCGAATTTTAACTTATATAATTCAATTATTTCAATTGGACATTGAAGAAATGGTTCAGTATTTTACTAAAATTCTTAAAGAATTTAATTTTATTATTAATTTTAAAAAAATTGCATTCAATTTATTTTTTGGTACAAAAATACAATTATCAATTTATTTATTGGTTTTATTCGCATAAATTATATATTAAAAATTCTAAAAGAGGCGCTGGAGAATAAAAAAATTCGATTGTCCCAAAAAATTAAGTTGAAGGAAAATAAATACAAATTCTCAACAAAACGTGCTTCAATAAATTTTAATCATCGACATTTTTCCAACTCTTCCCAAACCCTAAGAACTTCCTACTTTTTTTTTTTTACCATCAAACCTGATTAGCTATAGAAACGAGCACGTTCTTTTTTCATGGGACATAGAAAATTCCAACTATTACTTTCCTTAAATTCTTTCCTTGAGTTTTATTTTTCCAGAAAGCTGAGACAGCCTTTAAAGCCACCAGTCTTGCACAAGCAAGCCAATTCGTCCTTTTCGTCCATCAAAACTGGAGTCTTATTACTCATTCGGTGAGAGTTCCGCAAATTTTTCTTGTCTGACGTTTCGGACATGCTTAATAATTCACCTTCTGTATCTGGAGACGTAGCATAAGTATTCCCAAGAGTTGGGACAGTGTTACGATTGTGGAGTAATCGATTCCTACCTACAGCAAAAAATACATTTGCGTCACCCCTTAAAAATATTTCCTCTTTCCCCGGGTTAACAATTTTGATTTCGTAATTTCTTTCTTTCTTTTTTTTTTTTCTAAATTCCCGGTTGTTGAAAAGTTTTGAGAAGTTACAACTGGCCAAAGTGCATCTTGAGTTGAGATTAAGCGGATCAATGTGAAAATAGCTGCAGTTAAAGCTGCGGAAAATAACGAAAGAATTTCATCAATTAAGGGACGCAGAGAGAGAGAGTTGTGTACTTATAGCGTGCTCCCGGGCGAAAGTCATCGGAGTGGAAATTAAAATATTATTTAAATTTTTAACGAGGGAACTCCATTCTCAGGGTACTTGTGTCATAGGACTTTAGGATTCTTTACCATGGTTGCTAAGTAGCCAATAAAAACTGAAGTATTGTTATTTATTTAAATTTCAAGTACATCCGGGTTCAGTAGATTTGTCTCACAAAATTAAGTCTTTAAAAGATATTTTAATTAATGAACTAAAATTATTTTATTTTCACAAATTAAAAAAATGTATTTATATTTCTAAATTTGTCAGAAAAGCTAAATTTTTATTTAACTATGCACACATTCAAATATCATCATATTTGCAATAAATATACTGTTATTTATTATTGTATAAAATATTTAAAATGTTGGAATAATTTTAACGAATAACAACTAAAAACTAAAATAAAAAGTAAAAATAAATAATAAATAAGAAGAACAAATTAAATTAAACAATATAATGAAAAACACAATTTTGAAAACGAATTTAAAAAAATATATTTCAATTATTCCATTTTGTTATTGAAGTAAATTTTCAGTAATTTATTAATATTCTGAAAAATTATCACTTTAATATTAATTTTAAAAACACTTTGCAATCAATTTATTTATTGGTTCATAAAATTTGTTTTATTTGCATAAATTGTTTATTAATAATTCTGAAAGAGAATAAAATATTCTATTGTCTTAAAAGTGAAGTTCAATGAAAAGAAAGAAAAATTCTCAACAAAACGTGGTTCGATAAATTTTAATCCTCGACATTTTTCCAACTCTTCCGAAATCCTGAGAAGTTCCTACTTTTTGCACCGTCAAACGTGATTAGCTATAGAAACGAACAAGCTCTTTTTTTTTCTAGGATGCTAAAAATTCCAACTATTACTTTTCTTGAAATACTTTCCTTGAGTTTCACTTTTTTTCAGAAATCTGAGACAGCCTTTAAAGCAATCAGTCTTGCACAAGTGAGCCAATTCGTCTTTTTCGTCCATCAAAACTGGAGACTTATTACTCATTCGGTGAGAGTTCCGCAAATTTTCTCTTGTCTGACGTTTCGGACATGCTTAATAATTCACCTGCTGTGTCTGGAGACTTAACGTGAGTAGTCCCAAGAGCTGGTACAGAGTTACGATTGTTGAGTAATCGATTCCTACCTACAGAAAAATGCATTTTGCGTCACCCCCTTAAAAATCTTTCCCTTTTCACCGAGTGAACAATTTTGGTTTAGAAATTTCTTTTCTTTTTTTTTTTTTTTTTTAATTCCTGGTCGTTGAAAATTTTTGAGAAGTTACTACAACTGGCCGAAAGTGCATCTTGAGTTGAGATTAAGCGGATCAATGTGAAAATAGCTGCAGTTAAAGCTGCGGAAAATAACGAAAGAATTTCATCAATTAAGGGACGCAGAGAGAGAGTTGTGTACATATAGTGTACTCCTGGGCGAAAGCCATCGGAGTGGAAAATAAAATATTATTTAAATTTTTAACGAGGGCACTCCATTCTCAGGGTATTCCTGTCTTAGGAGTTTTAGGATTCTTTACCATGGATGCTAAGTAGCCAATAAAAACTTATGTATTAGTATTTATTTAAATTTCAAGTACGTCCATGTTTAGTAGATATGTCTGACCAAATTACGTCTTCAAAAGATGTTTTAATTATTGAACTAAAAGTGTTTGATTTTATTTTTTGCAAATTAAAATAACAGATTTATAATTCTAAATTTGTCAAAAAGCTAACTTTTTATATGCTAAATTCAAATATCATCTGTATTTGCAATACACAGACTGTTAGGTATTTCTGTTAAAAGTAAATAATTTTTTTGCAGCAGTTCTGTTTGAAAATTTATAGAAATTTTTATAGTTTCTTTTATTATTCATTTTGATTTACAAATGTATAATATAATTTCTGGTTTTTAAATAAAAAAAGGATGGTGATTCATATTATTTTATATATGCAATGTAGCTAAATAGTAACAAAGAATAATTTAATGAGTTAAAAAAGGATTTTAGTATTTAATAATTATCAAAAAATTCTGAATTCTGTAATTTTATATAAACAGAATTTCACATTTTTGTAGAATACTTTTTTTTATAAATTAGGTTGAAAATTAAGTTTTTAAAATAAGTAAAGGAAAAAAGAAAAAAAGAAAAAATAAATAAATAAATAAATAAAAATAAAAATAAAAATAAATTACACAATTTAAGGAAAAATATAATTTTGAAATATAATTCAATTATTTCAATTGGTAATTTATTAATATTTTGAAAAAAAATCCCTCTGATATTAATTTAAAAAACATTGCATTCCATTTATTTATTAGTACATAAAATTTGTTTTTATTTGCAGAAATTATTTATTAAAAATTATGAAAGGCAATAAAATATTCGATTGTCCCAATAGTGAAGTTCAAAGAAAAGAATTAAAAATTATCCGCAAAGCGTGCTCGATCAATTTTAATCATCGACATTTTTCTGACTCTTCCGAAACCTTGAGAATTCCTACTTTTTGCACCTTTAAACGTGATTAGCTATAGAAACGAACAACTTCTTTTTTTCCTGGGAAGTAGAAAATTCCAACTATTACTTTTCTTAAAATTCTTTCCTTGAGTTTCACTTTTTCCAGAAAACTGCGACAGCCTTTAAAGCAATCAGTCTTGCACAAGCAAGCCAATTCGTCCTTTTCGTCCATCAAAACTGGAGACTTATTACTCATTCGGTGAGCGTTCCGTAAATTTTCTCTTGTCTGTCGTTTCGGACATGCTTAATAATTCACTTGCTGTATCTGGAGACGTAAGGTAATAATCCCAAGACCTGGGGACAGTGTTATGATTGTTGTGTAATCGATTCCCACCTGCAGCAAAATGCATTTTGCGTCACCCCTTAAAAATCTTTCCCTTTTCAACTAGTGAACAATTTCGGTTTCGAAATTTCGTTTCTTTTTTTTTTTTTTTTTTAATTCCTGATTGTTGAAAAGTTTTGAGAAGTTACTACAACTGGCCGAAGTGCATGAGTTGAGATTAAGTGGATCAATGCGAAAAATAGCTGCAGTTAAAGCTGCAGAAAATAACGAAAGAATTTTATCAATTAAGGGACGCAGAGAAAGAGAGTTGTGTACTTATAGTGTGCTCCCGGGCGAAAGCCATCGGAGTGGAAATTAAAATATTATTTAAATTTTTAACGAGGGAACTCCATTCTCAGGGTACTTGTGTCTTAGGATTTTTAGGATTCTTTACCATGGTTGCAAATAAGCCAATAAATGCTGACGTTTTATTATTATTTAAATTTCAAGTAATTCCGAATTGAGTAGATATGTCTCACAAAATTAAGACTAATTTCTGATTAATGAACTAAATACATTGCTTTCTACAAAGAAAAATTAATATATATATATATATATTTGTGTTTCTAAATTTAAAAAAGCTAATTCTTTATTTATACATACATCCATTCAAATGTCATCAATATTTGCTGTACAGACACTTTTAAATATTTTTGTAAAAAATAATTAATATTTCTGCAATACTTTCAAACAATTTATTTTCGAAATTTTGTACAAAGTTTATAATTTAATTTTTTTTTCATTTTGGTTTAAAAATGTATACATTTAATGTATTTATTTTTTTTTTACATTTAGTGTAATGTATTTGAATGTTATACTTTCTGCTTTTTAATATGAAAAAAACGTATACTGATTCATATTTCTTTATGCATGCAGTTTAGAAAAACAGCAAAAAAAAGTATTTTTAATGAGAAAAAAAAAAGGCTTTTGTGTTTAATAATTAACAAAATATTTTGAGTTCTGCAATTTTATATGAACAGCATTTCCTACATGAGTGTAATTTTGGGAAGTACTTTTTAAAAATTAGGCTGACAAATATGTTCTCCATAAACATCTGTTGTTCCAGTAAAAACAGCTCTTTTAGTAAAGAGGAAAATTCATTTTTATACACAGCTTTAATTTCGTATATTTTGCAAAATAATTAGATAAGAAGGAATTCATAAACGCTAGAGTATCTTAAAAGAAAATCAGTTATTCGTACAGTCTGATATGATGGTGGTAAACATAGATCATATGCTAGATTTTTTTGTTTAATTTTCAGATAAAAAATTTATTTAGATATATTAGGATATATTCTTCAGAGAATTTCACATTATTATTCTTTTATATAGTAAAATTTCAATATTTTAAAAAGGAAAATAAATTTTGATTACTTTAAAAAATATCGTTTACTTTAATCTGTAGAGTTTGAATTTTTAAGTTAATTTAAGCTGAAGTAATTGATAAAACATGTCTTCTACAGTAATAAATGTCGTACTTTAGCATATCATAATGTCAATGCATTACTCAATAAGGTATCGTGAAGTGTTCTCTAGTGGTAATTTTTGCACCTGAATATAGCAGCCAACAATTAAACCAAAGTCTGAAATGAAATAATAAATGAATAAGAATAACAAAATACTTTTACTGCTTTAATTTTTAAATAAGGATCTTAAATTCTGACAGTAATTGTAATTAAATTTAGGCCATTAAAAGTCATTCTTAGTTATTTCCTTCAACTGGAGTGGCACGAAATTGGGCCAGTTCATGAGTAATAATATAATAAATAAATGCAGGAGATAATACATAAGATTGAATAAAATAAATACATGAGATTGAAATTACAATTATTTTTTACTATTCCACAAAATAGACATGAAAAAATATGATTGCATTATCTTTAAAGGCCCTATTAATATATATTCAAAAGTTGATACTAAACGAATCTCAGAATTCATGTTCAATGCATTCTCTTTTTTTTAACCTGTAAATGGTATTCTTGGTTATTTAGGTAAATCATGTATAAAGACAATATAAGTGAGTTCCCGAACCAAAAAGACAATTAACAATATTTATAAAGACAATTTTAATGGATTGGTACATTGGTACATTGGTTCAATGGAACATTGGTAAGTTTTGGTAAGTGGTAAGTTTTGTTCGTCCATTAAGCAGGCTCCGCACAAGATATAATTCCTTGTTAACAACAAAGTCCGGTACATTCAATAATTTTAAACCCTCACTAAATGATAATTTTTGTCTGAGTAATTTATTTGTATGTTTCGAGTTAAATTGAATTTTCAAGTGAATAATGGGAAGAAATGGATAAACAAGTGAGTCCTCTCTTTCAATACATTAAATTTAACCATTAAAATATATTCTTGAAACTAATTAAAAAAAAGATTCTTGAAATGAATTATTTTATTACTTGTTTAATATTATTAAATTTCATTCTCTAGACAATTATTTAAATAAGGCTAAATAATTTCAATTAAATTTTAAAATTTAATATAGATTCGCCTGTTATAAATCTCATATAAACATATGTGTTTGGACTATTTTTTAGTTTTCATTAATGTGTGAAGTTCTGAAATACAGCATTTTAAATTGTACTAATTGCAACTTGAAATAGCATTTATTAAATAATAATGTTTAAAACTTTTTAAAGTGCAAAGGTTTTTTCAACGAAAATATACTGCTGTTAACTATTAAACACAAATTTGAATGTTGATATTTATTCCAAGATTTAAAGTTATCATAAACAAAAGTAAATTTTGAGATACTTTAAATTTAATTTATTTATATGGAAAATAAATGTGTATGTATAATAAAAACATGGCAATACTTCTTTAAAATATCACTCAATGTTTTTAAATCATACTAAATTCAATGGATTTTATAATATAGTTTTTCAAACAATAACATATCATATAAGTTAAATTTATAGTATATTCTATTCTTTAAAAACATTGTATTTGCTTTTTTTTTTAATATTAAAAAAAAAGCATAAGCCGTTTTGAAGAAAATAATATTTCCATATGTTTGCTTATCAATCAAAAAAAAAAGATTCCATTTTTAAAGAAATAATACAACGAATTTTTTGAGATTCAATCTAACTGATCCTAACATTTTCATTCGTTTCGAGAATGGAAGATAAAAAGAAGCAGAAATATATGTCTCCTCACTTTTTGTTGCCCAACCTTTTGGCAAAAATCCAAAGCTTTCGTTTTCCATTCTAGGAAATTACCATAGGGTGAATTTTTTTATCATGTAACAAATCCACAAAAAATGTGAATTGACAGAGGATTACTACAAAATAATTCATGTTTTTTAATATTATTTCTCATTTAGTTATTTAATTGAGAAGCTATAACAAAATGTATTGATTTGTTGAAAACTTTATGTTTAGAATAGAAATTGTATGGAAACATTATTTTCAAATATAGAAGGAGCATAATAATGTACATTTTATGGGTATGAACTTATCCTATTTTTCTGTCTTTTGAACAGCATAATCAGTTATTTATTATTTAAATTAATAGTTTAATAATTTAAATTAATTGCTTTCCATTGTAGGAAATTACCGTCGGGGGATTTTTTTTTATCATGTAACAAATCCACAAAAAATGTGAATTGGCAGATGATTACTACAAAATAATTCATGTTTTTCTAATATTGTTTCTCATTTAGTTATTTAATTGTGAAGCTGTTACAAAATGTATTGATCGGTTAAAAGCTTATGTTTGGAATAGAAATTCTATGGAGTCCAGTTATTTTTTAATTTTTTCAAATATTGAAAGGACACAATAATGTAAATTTTAAGATAACAACTTATGACATTTTTTTATTTCATTTAAATAGTGTAATCCTTTTTTTAGTATTTAATTTTAATCAATTAAAATAATTTACAAAAGTATAACGAAATATAAAACTATTAGAAAATATAAAACTTCAACAAAAAAAAATTAAATTATCAATTAGACGTAATGACTTTATCAGATAAAAAAAAAGACATAATCATTTATCACATTAACATTTTTAAAAAAAAAAAATATTTTAATTGATTCGACAAAAAAAAGAAGAAAAAATGTATGACATTCTGAATTAAAAAACTAAAAGTGAAATAAACAGAATTTAGTAATGTTTCTAGATGATTTTGTATTAAGAATAAAAATAGGTGAATTATTTATAATATTTAATTTAAAGTATTTCTCAGACATTAAATTAATATCTTATATAACTTAATATATAAGAGCCATATGATGTTTACATGTTTTATTACGACATAATTATCTGAAGTATACATTAATAACTTTTAGGCAAACTTTTAATTAAATCAACCTGAGAGAACTCTTATCTTCCTAGTTAGATCAGTGTTTCTATATATTCTTCAATATATATACTTGATAACTCATCTTTGGGGAGCGTTATTGGGAGGTTAGGAGCCGAATGGGTCCATAGACTTTTCTTCTGTTGCCATTTGTTACTTTATATTGTTTTTGTTCTGTTCTGTTTGATTTGTTCCGCATGGCTCCAATTGTGCCTTTGTACCCACCATTGGATATAAAATTTTTTAATTAATCTTTAATCATTAAAATCAATCTTAAAATTAAATATTAAATATTTATGGAATCGCGTAAAATGAAAACTTTCATAGTATATGTAAATACTATGATATGATTTTGTAATTTGTAATAATTTTGTAGTTTGTTCATAATATATATAAATTTGTATCCTGCTGCATTACTTTCTGAAGCCACTTTTCAGAAAAGAACATTTGTAAGATAAATACATTAATAATACATTAATAATTAACATTAATAATTCACAATAAGCAATGACAAATTTAAAAATTAAATATTTTTTTAAGCTCGATCATTTTTCGCTGCTAAGAATAGTATACAGCCACAACTGTAAAAGTCAGCAATATGTTCTGAGTATATTACTATGCATGGAGACATGTAAAACACTATAAGTAAGAAGCCAATTAAAAATATAATATTAATTATAAATAGAGAATAACATGATGTACAATAATATTAAGAAATATTTCAGAATTTATGAATAAATTTAAAAATAACAAAATGTTATAATTTAAAGTGAGATAATTCAATTAATATTTCATAGGATAATAATTTATTGTAATTATAAAGAATTTAATTTAATTTATTTTCTGCAGATTGTAACATTAGTGAACAAATATCTATTTCTCAGATTTATCATGATTGTGAATTTGTAAGCCACCTTAATAACAGCAGTTGAATTCCACCACGATCTTATTATCTCCTATAGAGTTATAAAGTGTTACCTTTATATCCCATACAGAGTTTGCAAATGGAATGGAATTTATAGTATGAACTTCTCATTAACGGTTTGATTACCAACATGAATATGGATCTTGAAATTTGCAAATGCAGTATTTATGCATGATAATATTGCACTAATCAAAGTGCACTTCAACATATGTTTGCATCTCCTTTAATTTACAGTTTAAAGATAATTGTGTAGTATTACTTTCTAAATATTAGGAAAAAATGTTTTGTTATTCATTTAAATGAATAAATATGTATTTTAATCATTACACCCTTAGCAGAACTATAAAGTGATTAATTTAAAAGAATAACATTGAATTAATGATAACGAAATATATTGTGGAGCTTTACCAAACAATTTAATAAAGTAAATATTAGTATTTAAATATATCATTGAATAATATTGTTAACCATGTTATGTCTTCTGTTTTCATAATAACCCGCGTAGTGTTCGTATAAAATTATAGTATTTTATATATTTTCGAAAAATGGGTATATAGCTTTTTAAGACAATAAATTACTTATATTTAACATAGACATTCAGACATTATTTTTCTTATTATATTGCAGACGTTAAAAACACTTTGATGTGCAAAGTTCAAAATCTTTTGATATATTTACATAGATGGAAAATATTTAAAAATAGTCTGCACTATATAAATATATGATTTATACAAAAATCATTTTTCATATACTAAAATTTAATAATTTTAGAAAACGTTATCATTTTGGAAAACATTATTTTTTTAATCGAATTATTTTTAAATAATAATAATTTTTCGTCATTTCTACTTATAATATTAAATTTATGAAACCCTAAAGTTTGTTGTTCATATAGCTTTTCAATGTGTTAGAGTTGGATTTTGCGCAGCAGAAAATTAAAATAAACTTACTAAAACTTTTACAAAAAACCAAACAATCCTACTTCATCTTACAATTCGTCCTGGATTGATTGTGCACTTCCCGAAATAAATAATTATTTTTCAATTAGGCTCTCTTGTTAGGATTCGCACTGTTCTTCGCCCAGTGACAGAAAAAAAAATCTTTTAAGTTTCAGCAATTAGTTGTTAATTATTATTATACGCTAATCAATTATTTGAATGAAGTAAATTAATTGTAACTAATTTACTAAAACAAACCCCCATTATTTTAATTAATTAGTTAAAACCAATATTCCTGTAAGTAACATAAAAAAAGACTCTTTTTCCTCCTATAAATCGTCTTAGTTTGTGTAAAATGAACAACGAGTTTTCGATTAGACTTTCTTGTTGGTGTGAAACTGAACTCAAATAGTTCACAAATCAACTTCATTACGACCTAGAACTCTTTAAGTTTTATTAATATCTAGGCCTCCCTATGTTTTATTATAATTATTTGAGAGAATTAAAGTTAATTACTAAAAAAATTATTAAAACGATCCTTTATTAATTTAGAAAATTGAAACGAAAATCCCTGGAAGTAACATAAGGGTGGCCATCCTTTTCCGACGTATAATTCATCCTGTATTAAATATGGCCACTCCCTAAATAAAAAAAAAAAACTGATGAAGCGGATTTGTTGGTCTTCGAACTGATATTAACTCAAATTTAATAATAATAAATCAAAAATTCCAGTGCACTTAGAAGTAGATCTCTGTATATTTGTGTTAAACAATACATAGTAAAATAGAATTTTATCAGCAATGTACTATATTTATTAAAACTAATATCGTTATCTTAGTTTGTTCGTTTGCGTTAATTGATTTAAAAATTAGCTACACAGAATTACCGCTACCATGTAATCTGATAAATATTGCAACTAATTCTGTTATCCTTTCAATCAAGTATGATAAATGGCTTCAATTTCGGCTTGCATCTCTCTATGAGATAGCATCTGTATGAATATAAATATAAATCACGTGAAGGGAAAAAGTACCTTAAACCATAACTCGAAAATAAAGGATAAATAAAAGATGGGATTGCGGGCTTGTGAAGATAAAGTTCGAAGTCAAGAGTAAAAGTTTTATTTGCCTTTGGCTCTGAGGGGACAGATATTCGGGAATGTGTTTATCCGCAAATACCTCCCAGCTATGTTGGAGGAATGTGAACGTTTGATAAAGAAATATATTACAGAAATGTACTGTCTACGCACATGGACTTATCTTAAAGTGAAGATATTTTTCTTGAGGGATGAGCGTATGTATTTATAATAAGTAATTCTAAGTTTACCTGCAGTTTATCTAGCGCGCGATAGCTTATAAAGTATTGTTCTGCAAGGTAAGCTTAAGAAATGCACATTTACTAGTAAGATGAAAAAAAAAATATTTTCGCTGTCAGTAATATCCTTTCTTTGCGTTTTGCTTTTTTAGCCAAGGTAATATTAGAGTAAACGTTTGCATAGCTATGCATAATCTTTTATTAAAAAATAAGCCTTAAAAAATAATGTTCTGCAAGGTAAGCTTAAGAAATGCACATTTAAGATGAAAAAATATTTTCATTGTAAGTAATATCATTTATTTGCGTTTTGCTTTTTTAAGTCAAGATAATATTAGAGTAAACGTTTGCATAGCTATACATAATCTTTTATTAACAAACAAACATTAAAAAATTAATGTTCTGCAAGGTAAGCTTAAAAATGCACGTTTAAGATAAAAAAAAATATATTTTTATTGTAAGCAATAGCTTTTTATTTAGGGTTTTGCTTTTTTTTTATTTAATATTATTTATTAAATAAAAAATATATAAATATTTATTTTTTTGCTTTTACCAACAAAACAAGCGTTAAAATATGTAATGATAACGTTAAATAAAATTTTAATAATATTGAATACGAAAATTTATAAAATATTCTAATGTAATTAAATATTTATGTTAACTATTAAATTAATATGCAATGTCTATTTGCAAGAAATGCATATTTGAGATGAAAAAATAATTTCCTTGTAATATCTTTAATTTGTGTTTTGATTTTTAGTCAAGGCAATATTAGAGTAAACGTTTGCATTGCCAGACTTAATCGGTTACAAACAAAACAAGCGTTAAAATATGTAATTATAACGTTAAATAAAATCTTAATGATATTGATTATGAAAAAAATTAAAATACCATGAAATTTATGTTAACTTTTATATTTTAGTTTTAGAATGTTTTCCTCGATTTCTATCCAGTTTGTACAAATTTAATTACATTTTCTGCTCAATTTGTTTTTAAAATAACTTAGTTATAAAGTTTTCTTATATCAAAAAACGACTATAAATATTTTAAATTATATTTTTAAAATTACTTTCTATATTACAAATTTTAAGTATATTATTTAATTCATATACGATTAAAATTAGGCATTAAAATAAAATACTAAATTAAAAATTAAAAAAATTAGTCTACATTAATAATAATTATGCAGTAGTTAGTTTTAAATTTTTCAGAAAAGAAAGTTTATTTCCTGATTTTCAGAAATTAAATGTGATGAACATTTCTTGTAATATAAATAATTTTTAAACAAGTTGATATTACAAATTTAAAAATTTAATTTTTAAATTAGATATAAATGTTTTATTATAACAAGCAACTGCAAATATTTTCCTAAATTATATTTTTAATATTACTTTCTATATCACAAATTTTAAGTATATTCTTTACTTCATATACGATGAAAATTAGCCATTAAAATTAAATGTACTAAATTAACAACTAGTACTCATGAATAAAAAAAATATGCAGTAGTTATTTTTGAATTTTTCAGAAAAGGTAAGGTTATTTCTATATTTTCCCAAATTAAATATAAGGAACAATTATTCTGATGACTATAATTTTTTAACAAGATGTTATTGCAAATTTAAAAACTTGATTTTGAAATTAGTTATAAATACTTTTATTATAACAAGCGATTATAAATATTTTCCTAAGTTAGATTTATAAGATTTCTTTTTATATTACAAATTTTAAATATGTACTTTATTTCATATGCGTTAAAATTAGGAATTACAATGAATTATACCAAATTAAAATTTAGTATATATAAATAAAAATATATGCAGAAGATATTTTTAAATTTTTCAGAAAAGGAATGCTTATTTATATATATTCTCAAATTAAATATAATGAACAATTATTCTGATAATTTTTACACAAGTTGATTAACAAATTTATAAAATTCGATTGCTAATCATGCAAAGAAAAATTTCATTTTTTAATTCATTTGTAATTTTATATAAAATATTTGATTCCTAGAAACGCTTATTTTATAATAGGCTTGATAGGACTATTGTTAATAAATATTTATACACAAAAGCAAAATAAGTAAAGTATAAAATGATTTTAAATAAATTAAAAAAAAAAAAATGTAACTATATGTTAGCAAATTCGGTATTTAAGAAACAATATTTATGATTAGATTAAAGCATAAAAGTATATTTTTGTTATTTTTCTACAGTATTATATAAAATATTTGAATCCTACAAACGTTTATTTTATCATAAGTGTGATAGGAAAATTTTTAATAAAATATTCATACACAAAAAGCAAAATAAGTTTTAGAAACTCTAAAACGAAATTAAAGAAATTTTTAAAAAAACGTAATTATTTGTTTGTAAATCTGGTATTTCTGAAACAATATTTTGAATAGATAAAGATGTATAATATTTATAAAGGTAAAATAATAAATAACTTAGAAATATTTTAGTAAAATACACAAACATCTGCTAATGTTTGTGAATTGTTAACGAAAATAGAAGGAAGAAAAAAAAAAAAAAATGTTATTTTTCTGCATTCAAACAGAAAATTTACGTAAAATAAATAAAAAGAACAGAACATTTGGACAAATTACAATTACCGATATAAATGTTTATTTTTCGAAATTCTCAATTTACAGAAAAAAAAAAAAAACATGATTTATTGCAAACAAGTGATGAGAAGCTTCGTCTAATACTATATAATTAAGGCAAAACTTTTTATAGTTGCATTTTCGCCATGTTACCAAACTATTAATTTTATTCCCCAAAAAAGGAAAAAAAAGAAGTACTCACTGAGAAATCGAACCAAGCACAAAAAAGAAATATTCTATCAGGAAAACAACATGGCGAAAACATTTCTAATTATCTTAAAACATTTTGATTTATGATAGATTCTTTCAAAATTCATTGCGAGAAGAGCTTTTAAAAAATGAGAACAGCACCGAAAATCATTTTCTTTTATAATTGTTCGAGACAGAAATACAGCGAATTGAGAAAGAGTGCTTGGAAAAGAGCAAACCTTGGAAAATAAATACTCAAAAATTAAATATAAAATAGTAACATTTCGGAGAAAGTTCGCTAACAGAACGGATCAAATAAGAAGTTGAGTTCCGACTTGCTTATCGAAACATGACGAAGATTACTTTTATTTTTTCCTGTAGTTTCTTCCGGTTTTTCTCAGTCGCTTTCTCACGGGATTTGGGATAAATCTATATTTTCCCATCAATTGAAATATGTGAGTAGGCTAAATTAGTATACAATTTCGAAATGAGACATTTTTAAAAACTAGGTTTCCCGGTCGTATATATTTACTACAAAAGATGCTAAATTGTTTTCTTATAATATGATATATATTTTTTTATCTCTCAATTTTAGAAGGAAATTCATTTAAAGAAAAGTAAAGTGTGGAAATTTATTTATTTGGATAGTGAATTCATGAAATATTTATTGGAAAAAATGATTTTTTTTTAAATTTTACATATGCGGATAGATTTTTTATATTTAGTTTTAAAAAATTTGTAAGGAAAGTTTAAAATTTTATCAAATATATTTTGAAGAAAGTTTTTATTTTCAAAATTCGGTATTTAAGAAGGAATATTTATGATTAGATTAAATTATATAAGATATAAAATATTTACAATGGTATATTAGATAAGTTATATAAAGGTATATAGGATATATACTATTTATAAATGTTTTATTACAAGAAAACTCACACACATATATCAATGCTGGGGAAATATTAACGAAAATAGAATGAAGAAAAAATAGCATAACATGTTATTTTTATGCATTCAAATACAAATATAAATTAGAAATTTAAAATTTACATAAAATAAATAAAACAAAAGAACATTTGTACAAATTACAATTATCGATGTAAATGTTTATTTTTCGAAACTCTCAATTTGCAGGAAAACCTGATTTATTACAACGAAGTCATGGGAAGCTTCGTCTAATACCCATAATTCGGGCAAAACTTTTTATAGTTGCATTTTTGTCATGTAACCAAACTATTAATTTTATTCTCAAAAAAGGAAAAAAAAAGTACTACACTGAGAAATCGAACCCAGCACCAAAAAAAGAAAGATTCTGCCGTGAAAACAACATGGCGAAAACATTTCTAATTATCTTAAAACATTTTGATTTATGATATATTCTTTCAAAATTCATTGCGAAAAGAGCTTTTAAAAAATGAGAGCACCACCGAAAATGATTTTCTTTTACACTTGTTCAGAGAGAAATACAGCGAATTGAGAACTAGTGCTTGGAAAAAGCAAACCTTGGAAAAGAAATACTCAAAAATTAATATAAAATAGTAACATTTCCGAGAAAGTTCGCTGACAAAACAGATCAAATAAGAAGTTGTAGTTCCGCCTTGCTTATCGAAACATGACGAAGATTGCTTTTATCTTTTCCTGTAGCTTTCTTACAGTTTTCTCAGTCGCTTTCTTACGGGATTTAGGATGAATCTATATTTTTCTCATCAATTGAAACATGTGAGTATGCTCAATAACTATGCAATTTCGAAATGAGAAATTTTAAAAACTAGGTTTTCCGGTCGTATACATTTACAGAAGAAGCTAAATTTTTTCCTATGATAAGATATATATTTTATTTTAACTCTGAATCTTAGAAGGAAATTTATTTTATAAGAAAAGCAATGCGAAAATGTATTTATTTGGACAGTGAATTCATGAAATATTGGAAAGGATGACTTTTTAAAATTTAACATTTGCAGAAAGATTTTTATATTTAATTTTAAGAACAGTGTAAGGGAAGTTTAAAAATGATATTAAATAAATTTTGGAGACATATTATTTTTCCAAATTTGCCATTTAAGAAGCAATATTTATGATTAGATTAAGTTATATAAGATATATAATATTTGTAAAGATTTTATTTTAACAAAACTCAAACACATATACCAATGTTAGTGTATTGTTAGCGAAAATAGAAGGAAGAAAAAAAATAGAATAAAAACAAACAGAAAATCATTAAAAAATATAAATGTTCATAATATAAATAAAACAAGACGTCATTTGGACAAATTATAATTGCCGATATAAATGTTTATTTTGGAAATTCTGAATTTGCAGAAAAACCTGATTTATTACAACCGAGAAACCTAGTAAAGTTTCGTGTGTACCCATGTGAAGATTCGTCTAATACCCATAATTAAGGCAGAACTTTTTATAGTTGCATTTTTGTCATGTTACCAAACTATTAATTTCATTCTCAGAAGGAAAAAAAAAGAGTACTTCAATAGGAAATTCAACCCAGCAGAAAATAAGAAAGATTCTGCCCAGGAAACAACATGGCGAACACATTTCTAATTATCTTAAAAATTTTGATTTATGATATATTCTTTCAAAATTCATTGCGAGAATAGCTTTTAAAAAATGAGAGCAACAACGAAAATCATTTTCTTTTACACATGTTCGAGACAGAAATACGGCGAATTGAGAACGAGTGCTTGGAAAAGAGCAAACCTTGGAAAAGAAATACTCAAAAATTAAATATAAAATAGTAACATTTCCGAGAAAGTTCGCTAACAGAACGGATCAAATAAGAAGTTGAGTTCCGCCTTGCTTATCGAAACATGACGAAGATTACTTTTATCTCTTCCTGCAGTTAGTCTTCCTGTTGTTTCCAGGTTTCTCAATCGCTTTCTTACGGGATTTAGGATGAATCTATATTTTTCTTATTAATTGAAATATGTGAGTATGCTCAATAAGTATGCAATTTCAGAAATGAGAAATTTTAAAAACTAGTTTTTCTCTGTCGTATACTTTTACAGATGAAGCTAATTTTTTTTACTTATGATAAGATATATTTTTATCTCTGAATCTTAGAGTCAAAATTATTTTACCAAAAAAAAAAAAAAACAATGTGGAAATTTATTTATTTTGATAGTGAATTCATGAAATAGTGCAAAGGGCGGCTGTTTTAAAATTTTACATATGCAGAAAGAGTTTTATATAAAAAAACAGTGTATGGGAAGTTTAAAATGATAATAAATAAATTCTGGAGAAAGATTTTCTTTCCAAATTAGGTATTTAAGAAGCCATATTTATGATTAGATTAAATTATATAATATACATAATATTTATAAAGGTACATTAGATAAGATATATAACTTTATAAATATTATATAATATTTATAAAGGTACATTAGATAAGATATATAAGGGAATATAATATATATAATATTTATGAAGGCTTTATTTTAACAAAATTCACACACATAACCAATATAAGTGTATTATTTACAAATACAGAATGCAGAAAAATAGAAGATAAAGATTTTTTCATGCTATCAAACAGAAATTCATTTAGAAATTTAAAATTTACTTAAAATAAATAATAGTAGAGAGCATTTGGACAAATTACAGTTAGTGATATAAATATCTATTTTCGAAATTCTCAATTGGCGGACAAAAACATAATTTATTACAACGACGTAATTGGAAGCTTCCTCTAATACCCATAATTAATGCAAAACTTTTCATAGCTGTATTTTTTGTCATGTTACCAAACTATTAATTTTATTCCCAAAAGGGAAACCGAGTACTTCACTGAGAAATCGAACCCAGCACAAAAACGAAAGATTCTGCCCAGAAACTAACAAGAACAACATGGCGAAAACATTTCTAATTATATTAAAACATTTTTGATTTACGATATATTCTTACAAAATTCATTGCGAGAAGAGCTTTTAAAAAATGTGTGCAGCTGAGAAAATAATTTTCTTTTACACTTGTTCGAGACAGAAATACAGCGAATTGAGAACGAGTGCTTGGAAAAAAGAGCAAACCTTGGAAAAGAAATACTGAAAAATTAAATATAAAATAGTAACATTTCCGAGAAAGTTCGCTGACAGAACGGATCAAATAAGAAGTCGAGTTCCGCCTTGCTTATCGAAACATGATGAAGATTACTTTTATCTCTTCCTGTAGTTTTCCCAGTTTTCTCAGTCGCTTTCTTAGGAGATTTGGGATAAATCTATATTTTTCTCATCAATTGAAATATGTGAGTATGCTCAATAAGTATGCAATTTCGAAATGAGAAATTTAAAAACTAAGTTTCCCGGTCGTATACATTTACAGAAGAAGCTAAATTTTTTTTACTTATGATAAGATATATATATTTTTTTATCTCTGAATCTTAGAATGAAATTCATTTTTAAGAAAGCAGTATGGAGACTTATTTATTTGGATAGTGAATTCATGAAATATTGGAAAGAATGATTTTTTAATATTTTACATATGCAGAAAAGATTTTTATGTTTAATTTTAAAAACAGTGTAAAGGGATGTTTAAAATGATATTAAATAAATTTTTAAGAAAGATATTTTTCCATATTCGTTATTTAAGGAGCAATGTTTATGATTAGATTAAAATTGTATAAGATATATAAAGGTATATTAAATAAGATATATAAAGTTATATTAGATAAGATATATAAAGGTATATAATAATTATAAAGATTTTATATTAACAAAACTCACACCCGTATACAAATGTTAGTGCATTGTTCACGAAAGTAGAAGGAATAAATTCAGTAGAAAACGTTATTTTTATGCATTCAAACAGTATATCAGTTAAAAATTTAAAATTCACATAAAATAAATAAAACTAAAGAGCATTTGGAGAAATTATAATTACCGATATAAATGTTTCTTTATGAAATTTTCAATTTGCAGAAAAACACGATTTATTATTACAAAGAAGTAATAGGTGCTTCATCTAATATCCCATAATTAAGGCAAAACTTTTTATAGTTTTTGTCATGTAACCAAACTATTAATTATATTCTCGAAACGAAAAACCGAGTACTTCACTGAGAAATCGGACCCAGCACGTAAAAAGAAAGATTCTGCCAGAAAACAACATGGGAAAACATTTCTAATTATCTTAAAACATTTTGATTTATGATATATTTTTCAAAGTTCATAGCGAGAAGAGCTTTTAAAAAATGAGAGCAGCATCGAAAATCATTTATTTTCTTTTACACTTGTTCGAGACAGAAATTCGGCGAATTGAGAACGAGTGCTTGGAAAAAGAGCAAACCTTGGAAAAGAAATACTCAAAAATTAAATATAAAATAGTAACATTTCCGAGAAAGTTCGCTGACAGAACAGATCAAATAAGAAGTTGAGTTCCGCCTTGCTTATCGAAACATGACGAAGATTATTTTTATCTCTTCCTGTAGTTTCTTCCAGTTTTCTCAATCGCTTTCTTACGGGATTTGGGATAAATCTATATTTTTCTCATCAATTGAAATATGTGAGTAGGCTCAATAAGTATGAAATTTCGAAATGAGAAAATTTAAAATCTAGTCTTCCGGTCATATACATTTACAGAAGAAGCTAAAATCTTTACTTATGATAAGATTTATTTTTTATCTCTGAATCTTAGAATGAAATTTATTTTGAAAAAAAGCAACGTGGAAATTTATTTATTCGGTAGAGAATTAATCAAATATTGGAAAGGGTGACTTTTTAAAATTTTTAAAATTTTACATATGCAGATATATTTTTATATTTAATTTTAAAAACAATGTAAATGAAGTTTTCTAAGAAAAGATAGTCAATGCAAAAAATATCAATTAAAATAAGTATGTCTATGAGTTTTTTGTACATTATAGTTGCTAAAAGAATCATTGATTTATATGTGAATAAATAAGAATGAAATAATTACAATATTTAACTTATTGTAACATAAAATTTAGTTTATCTCTGAATCTTAGAATTAAGTATATTTTAAAACAAGCAATAAGGAAATATATTTATTTGCATATTCCATTCATGAAATATTGGAAAAGGATGATCTTTTTAAAATTTTATACATTTAGAAATATTTTTTAATTTAATTTTTACAAACAGTATAGGGAAGTTTTCTAAGGAAAAATAGTCAATACAAAAAAATTCAATCTTTTTCCGAACTAATTAAAATAAATACGTATTGTTTTTTGTTTATCATAATTTGCTAAAATCATTATTGATGTATTTGCGAATAAATAACAATAACATTTCAATATTTAACTTATTGTAACATAAAATTTAAAAGGTAAAAACTATTAAATCAAACAATTAAAAATTGTCCAATATCATAATTATTCATTTTAAATTTACCCCATTTAGAAAGTTGTACTTGTAGAAAGATTTAAAAAAAATAATCATTCAAGGAATAAAACTCGTGTTCACTGCTAAGTCATCTAATTATGTAGAACATTTTTGTAATCTCAGCTCAGACTTTAAGTGACGGCGGAGCACTTAAAAACATTTTTTCTTTTGGTTCATGAATGTATGTATGCATGCGAAATTTTGAGTTGCAAACAAGAGTTTCACAAGAAAAGAACTATGCTTTTAAAATTTTTCTTTAAAAAAAAAATCATCAAAACCTATTCTGAATAATTATCTGGTTCGGAACGCCTCTACTATCATTCTCTGAATTTTAGAACAGTTCGGAAATTTTTAAAAATACTTTTATTGATGTTCGCAATTTACCGTGGTGTCAGAAACAAAATTGGCTCTACTCTTTTTATGCTTTGGTGAAATTCCATGATATAAGCTTTAGGGTATCAAAGGACTGGATACGAAATTCCCCCAAATTATTCTGCTTTGATTTTTCTTATGAATGCATTTGGTATCTTTCATTTCACAAGAATTCCGTTGCAAGGAATTCTAAAATTGTTACAAATTGGGGAATGGAGAATAATGTATAACGATTAAATGTATATGAGTGATAAAATGGAAGAATATGGTGGTTATCAAATTGAATTTAAAATATTTCTATTAGTATTATTGAACAAAGAGATAAATAATATAAGGAGATTAACAATACATGAAGATTAATATGTTTTAAAGGACTATAAATAAGGCAGTTTTATGTATAAGGATATTAATAATCACTTATATCCTATGCAATTCTCATGGACAAAATAACTATAAATATAGATTATGCCATTTGTTAATTGTAGTGATGGACAGTTAATATTCATCAATAAAATTATTTTTAATGAAATGCGATAAAATCATTGCAACAAATTGCTCAAAGTAGTAATTAATTACAATAATAATAATAATTATTGCTATTATTATAATTAATAATTAATAATAACTATTATTATTAATAGTAATTAATTAATAAAATAGTAATGAACATATATCGTGCATCTATTGGAAAATATTAAATACAGATAAATATTAAGTTTGATGTTGCGTAAACGCATCATTACATAAGTTGTTTTATATTTTATCTGATGAATTTTTCAAATCTCTTTTATTAGTTGGCAGAAAAGAAAAAATTCCCTGATCAGAAACATGCCTCACATGACAATTTCTTATAAAGAAAACTTTTACAATGATGTTCTTTTTTTAGGCAATTTTGCACATATTATTTCTGTTCTTTTGAATAATACTGAATGGCAATCAAAAATTTTGTGAAGCAATGTTTTTATTCTAGCAAGCAATAATTAGATGGGTAAAATACAATGTGCCTTTATACATCGTTTGGGGCTCACTTTGCGTTGCGGAGCATGTTGTATTTAACATAAAATGATTTTTTTTCAATTTCGTTTCCATAATTTGATTCTTATAAGTGCCAAAATTAAATATAATTCGTTTTTTAAAGTAGAAAAGGATTAAATTTGATTGAATTTTTTAAAAATAAACATATGTGTTAAAATAAAAAAAATCTACACTATATTGAGAATGAAGATTCATTAAAAACAAAAATCTAACATTGTAACTACAATATTCTGACGATTAAATGATATTATAAAAAAGTTTATCATTTTTTGTGCTACATTTTTGCAACCTCATGGAGAAGATAAAACAAGTCTTAATTTATATCCGATTTTTGTCTTTTTTTCCACACCCTTATTTGATTAATATAATTATTCTCGTTTTATTACCTGTCGATCCTCTTAATTTTATTTTAAATATAGGGGAATTTTACACCACTCTACCTGCTACGAATGAGTTGAAGGTTATTAAAGGGCACAATCAATCACTACATTAGGAGATTATACGCTTTCAGTTCCTTCCATCGATTTTTTTTGTACTTTTTTGTACTTTTTTGGATCTTCGTTTTTCACTTCGTACTAATTTTCCAGATGGGGACTCGGCCATTTTTTTTCCACCCATGTGTTACAGTTTAACTATGCATAAAAAGTAAATTCGTATAAAAAAATAGAATAAGTGCATGAAGATAGAAAAAAAAGAAAAAGAAATGACGTGTTTTAAATTCGCTTCTTTTTTAATTTAAATCCTTGCACTCTAATGTGATTAATAAGCTTCATATAATTTATATTTAATTAAGTTATCGAAGAAGAGTGTTTCGAATTGATTGAATAAATTGAGAGTATTTGCTGGAGGTATGTACATTTCTCTGTGTCTGCAATGTCGTTGTGATTTCAAATAAAAGATAATTAATAAAATAATACAGCATTTAATATAAGTGATTAAATATGGAGATTGTCTTAAAGTAATAAAACATTTAACCCTTTAAATTATTATATTAAATGAGTACTTAGTAATTAGTTTACACTTTTTCGCTTACCTATCTTTTAATGAAAAGATATGGATAATTGAAAATTATGAGGTTTATTTATTATGAGGTTTTATGTATTAAGAAATACTGGAAATTATGAGGTTTATTTATTATGATGTTTTTTATTAAGAAACACTGGAAAAAATCGGGTTTATTTATTATGATGTTTTTATTAAGAAATATTGGAAATTATGATGTTTATTTTTGTGACCTATTAAATTAATTACAGAACAGAATTTCGTTAATGTTAACAAAAATGCTAATAATAAAGTTAAAATGTTAACGTAACAAATAAATTAAATGTTAAAAAAATGTTAATAATAAAGTTAAAAGGTTAACGTAAGAAATAAATTAAATGTTAACAAACATGTTAATAATAAAGTTAAAATGTTAACGTAACAAATAAATTTAATGTTAACAAAAATCTTTTTAATAAAGTTAAAATGTAAACGCAATGTTAGCGTAAGACATAAATTTAATGTTGACAAAAATGCTGATAATAAAGTTAAAATGTTAACGTAACAAATAAATTAAATGTTAAAAAAATCCAGTGTCCTTCGTCTAATAAATATATCATCATATGCGATCTTCTTTAGAAGTTACATATCACACAACAATTGTTCCATATTTAGACATATAACATACATTTACTGTATTTTGAAATTAAGGAAGTTATTAATTGTGGCAAAGAATCTGGCGCGAATGGTTGCATTCAATGTAACCTGCAAATTATCTGATACCTAACTTAGCCATTTAGCTTAATTATTCTTCTAAATTCAATTTCCAGTTAGACACATTCACTATTTGCACAGTGATATAGTTAATTAAATATATCTGGATTCCTACACATTTTATCATATTTTTTACTGAAATTAGTTTATTTTACAAGTTGTTGCGAAAAGAAGTTTAAGATTTCGCTTCATTGATAAATGAATCCAACATTCAAATAATTGATAGTACCATTCATGAAAATCATCTTCCAGGCAAAGGAATACATGCAATTAAAAAGTTTAAGAAATTCAGTCTAGGGAAAAATAAAATTAAAGAAGAGATTTTCGTTACTTTGTTTGCTGAGCATGAGACAAAATTCCATGAGCTTCTCTCAATATTTGAATAAGAATTCTTTTACAATAGATTGCCTTTTTAGCTATTAACTCGAAATTAGATATTCGCTTTTGGATAACGATGATTCACTTAAAAGGGAATACAATGAAATTTAGTTTTCACTGTTCTTAAAATGTACTGTTAATAATAAATTGTATAGACTGTAATCAAAATGATTCATATAACAAACATATATATATATATATATATAAATTATCATAATAAATAAATATGCATTTTAAAAGTTTTTTAATAACTAAAAGATGGACCAACCATTAGTAATAAATTTATCTATTCAATCTATCTATCTATCTGTCTCTCTCTATATATATAAATATACAGAGAGGAGCTACCAATATCTAAATATATATTACATAATAACTAAAGATATTAGCTATAATAATGTATACAGTTATATTTGACCAAATATTATTTTATTTTGAAAACTCCTTACTAATCTGCATTTTAAATTCATATTTGTTGTTGTTGTTTGTTGTTGTTTCTTATCCCACTTGGCTGGCCAAGCCCACGAGCCCATACGTACTCATGATTGAAGGGGAAGGAAGCAGCTTCTGTTGTGATGGAGCACCCGTAGGTAGAAGCCTGACTTTTTGCTCCGTGACGCTCTTACAGTCATAGGAGACCGGGACCTACGGCTTAAAGTGGATTCCGAACCACTACAAACATCCATGGCACCGCCGGGATTCGAACCCGAAACCTGTGGCACCGAGCGCCAGAGCGCTAGACGCTCGGCCATTCAGGTCCCAAATTTGGCCAACGGCAAGCGGTGTTCCCAGGTGGTTACCCACCCAAGTACTGACCACGCCCAATGATGCTTGACTTCGGTGATCTAACGAGAACCAATTCATATTTAGAAGATTTGTGTAATTGTAACTGCAATTTGCTTTACATAACAATTTACTTGCGGTTATTATTTAAACTGACTGCAACAGTAACTGGTATAATCCAGATATATAAAATATGTACGACATGTAATATGACATATAATATGATCTTTCAATTTTTAGGGTATTATCGTCGTATATGTTATACAACGAGTCTCAGTGAGAATTTGAATTTTGACAATATATTTTAATAATTCCACTTTTAACGTGTAAGCTATGAAGTATGCTAGTAAACTAGAGTAGACAGTGGATATTTGTGATCTTTAATGTTAAATTAACTAATATTTATTGGTTTTCGTTGTGCAAGTTTACAATAGAATTGCTTGAAACTTTTAAATTGTAATCCTGGTAAAACGAATGAATGCAAAAAAAAAAAAAAAAAAAAGAGTACCCTCATTAAGAAAAGTAAAATGCTTACTTTAGAACGAACGCTCCATAGAACTAATTTCATGATGCATTAAGTTCTTGTCTTTTATTTTATAAAATAATAGTTTTAAGTTAATAAACATTAACTGGTTTGTATAAAAATGCATTATTTATTGAAAAGTTAAAGTTTATGAAAGTTTAAGATAGCATTGTTGTCACTTTAAAATAAACTGATAATTTTAAATAAATGAATTAAATAACAATAAATGAATTAAATAAAGATAAATGAATTGGATAAAATTATTTACTTTACAATACAAACAAATAATTAATGATTAAAGTTCATGATGCAGGTGTCTCTTTTGTACAGACGGACAGTGAAAAGGCGATAGACAAACTATCCGTTCAATATTCAATCCAAATTAAAATACAGTACAGATAGAAACAAATGTACACTCATGTCTATAAATTAAGGATAATGAAGTTCAGGCAAAGAAAGAGACAGAAGCAAAAAAATTTGACTTATTTGTAAAGTCTATTTATTAAACAAAAGGTAAAGAGCAAAAAAAGATGTTATATGTTTGATATAATTAATAAAAATTGCGATTTTTACTCCCTGGAGCTAATTTCAAAAAAGAACCTATTTACAAAAACAGTATAACATGGTTAGTATGATGGTTAATATGGAGTATGTGTCCCGGACGATGCAATATAGGCCTTAAAACGCCTAGGCATGCTGAGTATCAAATTATCAATCTGATCTTGGGGAATATTACACCACTCATCAAGCAATGCCCTCCGAAGTTCCGGTTGACAGGTGGGAGGGGTTGACGGGCTGTTTCGTCGGCCAAGCATATCCCACACATGCTCTATTGGATTCAAGTCCGGTGAGTATGCTGGCCAATCCATACGGGTGATTTCCTCCAATTGAAGGCATTCGTCTAAAATGTTTGCACGGTGAGCACGCCCGATGTCATCCATAAAAGAAATTCAGCCCCCATGGCGCCCCGAAACAAACGTACATGTTCTTCCAGAATGACATCCCGATAGATGTGGCCTGTCATCGTTACACTCTGAACATACAGGTCAGTTCTGAAACCAAGAATAATTCCTCCCCAAACGAGCCATCCTGCACCACCGTTACGGTGTCGTTCAATGGTGTTCTCTTGGTGGTAACGGGTACCTGGCGCTCTCCATATGAAAGTCCGGCGAGAATCAGACTGCAAACTAAACCTGGTCTCGTCGGAAAACATCACACAAGACCACTGTTGCTGTGTCCACAATGCATGCTCTCTACTCCAGGTTAATCGCAGGCGATAGGGAGTTGCAGTAAGTGGAACACATCTGACAGGCCTACGAGCATATAGACCAATGTGACCTAAGCGTCTGTACCGGTCTGCCTTGAAACTGTCGTACCGGTAGCTGAAGACAGCTGACGAGGCAGGTCTGATGCTGTGCTCCGTCTGTTTATTTTAGCAGTAACTGCTAAATACCGGACCTCATTCGGCATTGTAACTCGGGGCGACCTGTGCTGTAACATCTACTCACATTACCATCATCTTGTAATCGTTGCCAAAGCCTGGAGATGAAACTCTGGGCGATTCCAAGTTCCTCGGATACTTTCAGCTGGGTACGTCCACATTCCAGTCGTCCGATAATTCTACCACGTAAAAAATCTTCCAAATTCTTCCTTTGTGCCATAACTATGCGGTTATTGCACTGAAAGTCTTTTAAAGCGCTTGTGAACAATTTTACTTCTTTGCCACCATTCCTTATATACCCCTCTCTTACACTCTCGTCATTGTGACGTACTATCCGCGCCATCTGGCGGTTTCCTGTAATTTGCATATTCTTCTTCAAGATGTGTGTGATAATTCTACGGGTGAAATTTTTATTTTAGAGTTCAATTTCTGTGTGATTCTGAATTATCCTTAATTTATGGACATGAGTGTATATTGGTTCCAATGTCGAACGAAACTTTATTATTTGTCAATAATAACGTATGCAATTCATTGCTATAAAGAAATTTATGAAGAAAACCTAAAAAGAAAAAAATTTGCAAGCATCCATACTGTCGTTTTTAAAAAATAAAATGTTTTAAATACATATTGATTTTAATACAAATATATCTGGTTTATTTAATCTCGCTTTATTAACTGAAAACATTTTTTACGACAAATTATCAATTTTTGTTCATATCGAAATCCTCGATCAGTCTGGTTCCAAAGAGTACAGGAATTCACTGAATCCAATTATTTGGATTATGAGTAGTACTGGTGTATAATCTAAAATCATTTGCTGCACATAAAGCAATTCATATAATTTCGAAGAGACTTTTTCTGAACATTTCCATTATTTTTGTATGGGAGAAATACAAATACATCAATCCAAGATCTCTCAGCGTTACGAAAAAAATCAAATATCACAGTAGTATTATTCAGATTCCATGCAAAGGAATACAATTCCCTCAAAAGGTCTAAGAAAAAAACGATCAAGTTCCATTTTGAAATGTTTTTGCTGTATGTAAAGTCAGAAGGAACAGACAAACTTCTTGCGTGACTTTAAAGCAAAACTTGTCCTATTTTTGCAATTGCACACAGCCTTTCGTCAATCCTTTTCTCCATCGTCTATTTGGAAGAAAAATATAAAAAACTCCTGGATCAAAGATTTTTCTTCTTTTATATTTGTTTCTTAGACTCGTGTCTATCTGTATTTTTATGATTCTGGTGGTAAACTGCAGAAAAAATTGGAATAAGTTCTTAGAAAATTTATAAGAAACTCACATCTAGAACACCAACGCATGCGATCTGTAGCAAGCGTTGGTGAAAAACAACGTATCTTAATGCTTCAAAATATTTTGATAATCTTAAATAAAACATGTTTTGGAAAATTATGTGGGAGGATTTCAGACAGTTTCTGGTAAGAGTTTGGGTTATAAAATCAAATGCATTTTCTAAACGATCGTTGGATTTCGTTGAAACTGAGGAGGTGTACTAGAACTCGGTTTTATTTCAAACATGCATATTTTAAACTGTAAATATCTGAATCGAGAAATGGGCGTAAAATATATTTGAATTTTTATAACTGAAAGACGTCAACTTTGGAATTATCTTAAAATATCAGAGGTTCAAAATTTTTAACTGCATAATATTTTTAGTAAAGAAATATTTTTTAAAAATTTGCAAGTTTTTCTTATATTTTTTTGTAATTATATTTAATGAAATTTTTAAATGAAAGTTACAGAGAAAAAAAGTAGAAAATATATATATTTTTTTGCTTTTTAAATATGAATGTTCATATTTATTTAATTTGTTTATAGTAACATTTATAACATTCCATAGTTAAAAATTAGATTGTATTCTGTAAAAAGAGCTGTAATTTGAAAAAGTATTTTTCATAGATAGCCTTATTTACAGTTGGGAGAAAAGTATATTTTCCAAATAACTGTTAAATTTATAAATGTATTGTTTTTTTTTCCTGTAATAATATGCAAAGTTGTTAGAATAATGTGATAAACATCGTTATTTTCATTTCGGCAAATTGCATTTATTTAATATTAGTTATTTTATTTTTGATTTATTTAAAAAAAATACTTTTACTGAGAATTTATGACAAATTTTGCTATACTAAGGAATGATTTCAATCAAAAATCCTAGAAGTGTAGATAAAATTCTGTTCTCCTTCAAGATACATTTTCCTTTTTTAAAATTAAAAATACATATTTTCTTTATAACAATACACTTATTTTTACCAATAATTTTAATCACAGAAAATTAAAAATGTATTTCGATAAAATTTATTAATAGGAGACTAATTTTATAGTGAATAACATTCATGTTATTCATCTCACTAATCAAATCTTTAAAATTAGAAAATATCTTGATTTTCTAGTCCAACGAACCGTTGATGAGATATCAAAAGGTCGGGATGTATTCAGTCAATTAAAATACTCCAAAAAAACCTTAAATTTATTTGCATAAGTGATAAAGGACTATATATATAGATACATAATTTATAATATTAAAAATACATACATGTAACCCACGTCTACTACGGGCAACTAACAACAATGAAGTGAGTTGAAGATGTTCGTAATTAAGTATGGTTACAGTTTAAGTGGTTACAGTTCTAAAGAATTTAGAACATTCTCGCCACATGTGCTTTAAGTTTAAATCATTAATATAAATTTATTGTAAGGCAACTATATAAATCATAGAATAATCGAACTAATTAATTTTAAGTTTAATTTGAATACCAATAAATCCAAGAAAAATTTTTCGGCGTTTTATTTTAAATAAATGATAATTTATGTAAATGTATTAAAACAATCAATATTAACTACTTCAATTTTTTAAGCAGACGAAAATAATTAATTTCCGAGAAGAACTCAATTATTTTATTTGTGATTAGAGAGACATAAAATTTTTATTGAATATTAACATAAAAGTCTTTTAATCACACTAAGATAGTATAAAATCTAATTCAGGTACTTCAGACTTTTAAAATGCACTCTTTTCCATTCAAAACTTATTTTGAACATTAATTGAACTTCTTGCAATCGTTGTTTAATTTTCGTATTTTAGTTTTAAGTGTTATAACATGGCGTTTGAATATTGAATTCTTAAAATAAATTTTATTTTATGCATAACATTAAGAACAGTAGCATTATAACGGGCAATAGATAAACTGGTGAAAATTATTTGAGAACAGATTGGAAAGGAAACAAAAACCTGTTCTTTTAAGGAAATACAGACGCCGCAAAGTAAAACATTAATATCATTATATAAATTTATAACTAGTTAATAATTAAAAAAAATTGCTTTTAAGCTTTATTTTACATTACGCTGGTAAAAATATTGAAACATTGTGAATGTTTTTTCTTAGGAAATCACTAAAATTTTAGTAAACTTGTAAATGTTAGAGCTATGTTATGTTTTGAAAAAAAAAAACGTATGCAAAAAAAAAAAAACCTTTAAATAAAAAAAAAAAATATCAAACGTATGTAATTATAGAGACATTGTTGTTTAGTTCTTCATGGATATTCTTCATAAATATTCTGAAATACAGCAATACCTTGCATAGTTAGAATAATGGGTCCCAAGAAATTCCCGGACTTTCTGAAGCCAGAAAAATTCATATTATTATTAATGACTGATTCCAAACAAATGTCACCTCGTTATTCAGTGAATGGGCCATTAACAATAAGACCAAATATATTTAGTAAAAATAAACAAGGAAAAACAGAAGCGTATTATATATTCTAAAAATTGTAATATCAATATCTGTAACATTTTTTTATTAGTATTTTACTATTTGTAAAATTTATTTGTAGCAACGAACTATATTGCTTATAATTCAATTATATGGAACTGTTTAATAATGAGATTAAATTCCATAATATATTCTGACTTTTTAAGTCTTTCCAATAAATTTCTTATAGTTATTTAGTAGTTCATTCTCAAACAGGCATTTCAATGCAGTAGTTTGTTGTCTATGTTGTCCTCACTTTTTCATATGATTGCTTATAAATAAGTATTTCATGATTCAGTTCTTTAGAGCTAAATGCAAAGTATCAGTCACGTTAATATAATTAAATTATTTTAAAAAATAGATGCAGTTCCAAATTCCCAGTAAATAATATACCTTAAATATAAAAATGTCACCACTGTCCTTTGATTTGATGAATGGCGTAATACTTAGAGATAGAACACTTATTTGTACGTTTCCATCTAAATAACGAACATTCGATGAGTTGAGGTATTATCTAAAAGCAATAAAGAGCAAAATATAATATTTGTAACATTCTATTAAAGAGCAAAAATCAGTAGTCTACAAATAAAGATTTGTGAACCATGTATATTCTTTTTCGAACATCACAACACTGGAAGATACTCTATGCTAGATTTTTAAAATATATAGGATTCTCGTCACAGTGAATAAACATAATTTAATTTCCCTGTTGCCTTTCCTTTTAATGACAGTTGATAAGTTTTTTTAATATTTTATATTCAGTCTATGATTCTTCATTGACTGCTATATAAATGCACAATGGCAATTGTTTCCAGAATATTCATGTTTCATCTGCATAAAATTTTTTTAAAATATTTCTTCACCTGTTTAACTCTCTTTTATATATAATTTTAACCCATGCATTCGGTTATCTTAAAGTAACATCTTTATTTGCACTGGATGATTCCCCCAACAATACCAACATTGTGACTATTAGTTCGTTGCACATAACAAAAAGGACCTTGTGACATTCTGAAAAAATTCTTTGTTTACTAAATCATGTTTACTTAATGTCCCTATAAAGATTTAAGACTTTGACTTTGACTACTTCGGCTTTAAGGCTTTAACTATGACACTTTTTGAACACACTATTTTTTGAACACACTATACACACTATACACTTATGACACACACTATTTTTATATATTTTATATATAAAAATAATACTTTTTTTCGTTTGTTTCATATTAGTCATATTCTTGAATGAATTAGAAACCGGAGGATCAGATTTTTTTTTTTTCGAACTGATGACCCATTTATCCTTTTTTACCAATCTACATTATCAAACAAAACAATGGATTTATGAAAGTTGTCCATATTCAGATATTGTTCACAAGTGGACCATAGGGATTCTTAATTGATTGACATACCCGTTTTTATGAGATAAAAATTTAATTATCACAAATAAATTATTTTACAGTTGATTTAAACGTCAAAAGCTAATAGATTATAAAAGTTAATTCAACATTATAATTCTTAAATGCCCACGATTTATTTGTTACATAATCCAATCCTTAAACATTGAGACATTAGAACAAAAACCAACTAAAAAAAAGCCAAATTTACATTCGTTACTACATAAGTAAATGCACAACGGGGAACGCCTAAAAATTAAAATATCATGTCGCATAACTTGACATTTTATTAAGATTTAAGAACAGAGCATAGTGAATCCTAATAATTCGAAGTCGAAGTAATTGAGATATAGCTGTAGTGGTAAAATAGTGTTGGAAAATTCAAATCATTCATCATCGTAGTATGTAAGTACCTTAGAGTTTACAAATCTCGCAGCAATTTTTTGACAATTTCAATGATTTTATAATTATCTTAATTGTTCAGCTGATTATATTATGATGTATTTAGCCATTAATTATTAGCCATTATTAGCCATTGTTAGGAATATGTCAAGAATACCAGCTGTTTCGGTAAGTTTAACAATATCAGGAGAACTGCATTGGTCACATTATAAATTGCTTTATTATATATATATATATATATATTCTTAATTGAATTGGGTAAAAAGCGATTTAATTTGGTTATTAGAGAAAAAAAATAACAAAAGAATAAAAATAAAAATTTCTTCTTTAGAAATTTGTATTGTGATTTTTAAGAAATTAAAGCATTATTTTTAAACTGAAAAGTTTATTTAATAAAATTGTTATTTAACTATGTTATAAAATAATCAATATATATATATATATATAAAATTCAAAGGTCATAAATAGTAACAAAATTAAGAAACTGTATAAATATTTGTTTATGTGTATAAATTATTGTCGTTATCCAATATAATCAGATATTCATATTAATATAATGAAATAATACTACAGCACCCAAATACATCTTTATTTTACATAATAATATGATAAGCATTTCACTGCAATACACAAAATTATTTCTGTTATAATATAAAATGATGAAAATTTTATTATATTTTGTTTGAATTCATATACATGAATTTTAATTTGAAAAAAAAACTACAGGGAATTTTAATTAATTAAGTATAATTAATTGAAATTAATTATAATGTTCAATAATTAATTTTAAGATTCTTTTTAATGGATCTTCAATATATAATGAGAACAGAAATGTAAAAACCTCAAAATTATTAAAGAAAACGTGTTATTTAAAAAAAAAAAAAAAAAAACATTTGTTTAATTTTCTAAAAAGCATTTTTAGAAAACCTTTTTCTAAATTTTAATTTTTGAAAATGATGAAAAGTTATTTTCTCTCATTTAGGTAAGTAAAATTATCCTATATTCTTTGTATTTTCTTTTTTAGTGAATTAGAATGCTTTTTTTAATAAAAAAAATAAATTCAAATGCTTATATATGTTTTTGATAAAAGTTAAGTTTACTTTACTTTTTTTGAAAATTATTTTGATTAATAATTATGATTTATTTTTAGACCGGTTTTGGTTATTAGTTTTTAGTTCTAGTTTTTTAAATATTTTTCTAGTTCCATATTTAGATTAGCTTAATAGATAATATAATTAATTTTCCAGTTTGAATCAGAGAAAATTAGAGAAATTATTTTTTAACATTAATTTTTTTTTCAATATTTCCAATAAATTGCATATTATTTTAGAGAAAGTATCTCATATAATGATATACCCAACTCTACTTTATCTTACGTTTTTTGCTACAATTTATAATTCTTTACAAAAAAAAAAAAAAAAGCTACCCTTAGGAAATTCAAAAATAATCTAAATTTAATTTTTTTTCGGGCATTTTAAGTATAACGATTTCCTGCAAGAAAAATAAATTAAAAAAATGTAAAAAGCGAAAGGATCTTTTCTTCCAAGAAATGAATTTTATAGGACACTCTATCACCGTCAGTGTCAGACCACGATCGTTACATCTTCAGAAAATGTACCAAATTACTTTTTATCCATTTTATTAGAGTGGGATAGAAAGCGAATTAGATCACAAGTGTCAAGAGCCAACAAGGTAATGGAGCACGTTAATTTACAATAAACTCAGTTACAGTTAAAATGATATTTTATATATATTTTATATAAAGAAAATGTTAAGGTTTTATATATTATTAAAATAATTAATTCCCGTATTTATGATCTTCTAAAATTTTGTTCCTGGCTTAAGAGAAAATGAAAATAGATGTATCAAATTACTTTTTATCCATTTTATAAGAGTGGGATAGAAAGCGAATTAGACCACAAGTGTCAAGAACCGACAAGGTAATGGAGCACGTTAATTTATAATAAACTTAGTTACAGTTAAAATGATATTTTATATAGTATACATAAAGAAAATATTAAGGTTTTATATATTATAAAGAAAAATTAATTCTAGTATTTTGATCGTCTAAAAATTTTATTCCTGGCTTAAAAAGAATTTAAATATTTTTTTTTTTTTTAATTTTATGTATAGTTTGAATTTCCCTTATGGGTAAAGGTATAATTATAAACATATTGTATCCATAAATTAATAAATAATTAAATTATGAATACATTAATGAACACATACTAATGTGCCTATAAAGTAAGACGAATTTTCAATTTAAAATTTCCGCTGCGTACAGAATTTCAATTGTTTTCTTTTTTAGGTTGCTGGCATTATCCTTGACATCTGTGTGAAATTTGGTCAAAATATTAATTTGAGTTATGCTTGGCTTTGTGAGATGCTAAAACTGATTTCTGCTATTTTTGAAATGTCTGAATTAATTAAGCAAAGAACTTGCATTAAATTTTCTTTGCGGAAATGTATAGAATGTTGCAGAAGGCATTCAGTAATCATTCCTAGATCCGAAAGAAATGTTTAGAAGTGGTATAAATAGTTCAAAGAAAGCAGAGAACGCCATGCAGACGAAGAGCCCTCTGTTCGACCATCAACTTCAACCGACGAAGCACACGTCCAAAAAATTAAAGATTTGTTGCTTGCAAACCATCGATTTACAATTAGAGACCTTGCTGAGGATTTTTGAATTTCTAAAGGATTGGTTAATTCAAACGCGTCAAATATCGATTGGTACCGAAAACACTGAATGCGCCAACACATTGCATTCATTCTTCGTGACTCTTTCGCCAAAAATGAAATCCATATTGTTCCACGGTCACCGTATTCACACCGTGCGACTTCTGGCTATTCCCTAAACTCAAAAGTCCACTTCGGGACACCGTTTTGAGTCGACTGAAAAGATTCAACGTGAATCGCCGCGGGCTTTGAAGGCCATCCCTGCCAATGACCTTTGTGTCCGGAGGGGATTACTTTGAAAACGATGAAATAAATCTGGATGACTAAATAAAGAGTTTTTGAAAAAAAAAAAAAAAAAAATATTTGATCTTATTTTTGGGCAACGCAGTAAAAAAAAAATAAATTAATAGATTTTTTTTTTTTTAAATTTTTTATGTATAGTTTAGATTTTACTTATCCAATAAAAGTATAATTATAAACATATTGTATTCATAATTTAATAAATAATTAAATTATGAATACGTTAATGAATACATACATACATATATTATGAATGCATACATAAGTAATTTTAATCACTTATTGTATTTAAAATTTCCATTAATTCCATCATGGGAATAGTAAATAAAATGAATGCTTACAATTACTTATGTGCGCGAAATAGATATCTGTGTATTAAATTATTTTGTAAATGAATTTTGTAATATGTGAAAAAACGTATCAAATAAATTTTGATTAAACTTTCAAACTGTTTTTAATAAAATGCAAATTAGTATTAAATAGCCATTGTTTAAATGCAGTATAAGAATTTAATAAAAGTACATGAAGAACATGAATAAAAGATGTAAGTAATATTTAATTCAATAACTTAATATGAAAATACACAATTGTTATTATTCTATTTATTAATGATTATATTTTTATTCTAATTATGATAATTTTATAAACGAAAATTAAACTAGCAGCATTTAAAATAAATAAAATGATTAAAATAAATGTTTTTTTAAATTTATGATCATAAACTGCTATGTCTAAAAATGCATTATTTATTGAAATTAAACTAAAGTGCATAAAAGTTTAAGATAATATTATCGCCACTTTAAAATAAACTGATAATTTTATATAAATGAATTAAATAATAATAAACGGATCGAATAAAATAATTTAATTTATAATAGAAATAAATCTCTATTTCTAATTCGAATAGAATATCTAGAAATTAATTTAGAAATATTTAGAAAATAATATTTATGAATATTTTAATTAGATTTCTTCGAAAACATATAAATGAATATTTAATCATCTATTATATATTATATCTTTTATTAAATTTTAGAAAAATAATTTAAAATAAAGGGTTTGCTATAACAGTCTTCATTATTTTCGATATAATTATATATAATAATCTTAACACACTTTATAAATGAAAGCTTTGTTAAGTTTCACATCTTTGAATTCCCTAAAGTATTCATTTGAAATATATAATTAATAGATTGTTTTCGTAAACTTTGAATGGGTTTAAAGAATTATCATTTAATCTTAGGAGTTTATATTCCATTTGGAAATTTTCTGAAAGGAATTTAAGGTTTAAAAGCCATATGCGAATTAAAACCTAATAAATTCATTACTGCCTTGGATTCATTAAATTTTCATAAGCATGGGAATTTTCAAAGCAAACTGTATAATTAATCTCACTGAAGTATTACTTGAATAAAAAAATAATTTCACATTTTATCATTTGACAAAAGAGATTGTATCCTTAGCATGAAATCAAGGAAATTATTAGAACCATGAAAAGAAAAAGAAAGTATCTCATATGAATCCTTTGTCAGAGTCAAAACTGTAACAAATGAGCTGTATAATGAAAAGTTAAAACAGGTTCAATGTTCGAGAAACCGCGTTAGTGAGAATTTTATCTAAATTTAAATGTCTTCTTTATAGAAAGATGTTCAACAGCAAAATATATAATATTTTACTGTATATTCATGTATGTATTTCATATTTCATATGTATGTTCAACAGTAAAATATATGTAAAATATAATTTTTTTTAGGGTCTGCAAAACCATTTAGTTAATTCAAATGAAAATGAAAACTTTCAACTTTGGCCAAAATGATTTGGCAAATATTGCAAATTTTCAAGAAAATTTTGGGGGAACATTTTCATACATAACTGAACATAGAACCGTAATATTCAGAAATGCAATCGATAACATTCAGAAATCTAAATCGAAAGCTCTTGTGTTTATTCTGATGATTGGTAGTATAAATCCATATGCCTGGTTTGGTTTGTCGCTCTGTGGTCAATTTGTGCACACTTTGTGACGAATTATACCGGGACCTACAGTTTAACGTGATTCCTATCCACTAACAAAACATCCATTCCACCGCCAAGAGTTCAGTCTGATGCCTGTTGTACCAAAGGTCAGAGCTCTAGCAAACTGGCCGCCCGTATTCCTGGAAATTCTCCCCTTGAATTATAAGGAAAAGGGATTATGATGCTTTTTTACTGGTGTATTTTTTATCATTCTAAATATGTATGTTAAATTGTATGTGCATGATAAAAAGCCATCCATATAGCATCCTTGTTGAAGTTGAGTCTGCCGTATATTTTTATGGTTCTCTTTTGCAATATTTTTTAGTTCAAATTGTTCATGGTTAGACGGAAATTGTAAGTATGGGTTATATTTACAATATACATTGATTATATTTTTAATTAATTTGCAATATAATATCTATATCTTTTTATCCAGCTATCTAATATAATGTAGAAAAGAAAGACATTTTAACTCAAAATCATGATTCACATATATCATTTAATGTAACCCACCAAAATTGTTCAACTGACTGTATTTTGACATGTAAAGATATGACGACGGTACTTCTCAATCTTTTGAAGCAGACTAATGGGATGCGTCTCACTAATCAAGAGCCTTGCTATAAAATTGAATTAACCATTTCATTCTACTCAACCATTCAACTACAGAGCGATACTCAGATTCGGTTCAAGCTATTCACTAATGAAAAGTATGGCATATTAAACATGAATTATTGCCTTATATTTTTATGATTCTCCAGATAAAATATTTTTATAGTAAAAGAATTTACCTTTCTTCATAAAAAACTCATTCCCACAACATGTTTATACAGTGATAAGTCATCATTAAAGAAAATGTGTTAAAAGTTATCCTTTTTCAAGTAATAGAATTTAATTCTCTGAAAACAAATAATTAAATTTAATATATATATTCTTTCCATTTTTAGTTTCTGTAAAAAAATCAAACAAATAAAAATAATATTCATCATAATGTATTATTCGTCTACTTTCTGCTTTTAATAGCATTATTTTTAATATATTAACTTAAAATACAGAAAAAAAAAAATTAATAGGAGGAGTCAAACTGAAATGTAATTTATAATAAATCTAATGACATTAATGAATATTGAATTGTAATATAATTGTATCAGATATCGAATTATAATTTAATTAACTATTCATATTAATTATAAGAATTCATTTTTTTTTCAAATTTAAAAGTGATTAATAATGAAAATTTAATGCGACAAATTTGTACGCTTTGAAAATTTAATACAAATATAAACATAAAACTATATATATAAACATAAAATAAACGTAAAACCTTTTTTTTCTTACTTCCCATAATATTTCAACTTTACTTAGATTAAATAAAAAAAGACATGAATAGACATTGTAAAAGAGATTTAAAAAACCACTATTAAATTATTTGGACTTGTTTTCCCTTTCATTTACGAATTGAAATAGTAGAATAACATAGATCTGCAATTATAGAACCAAAAAAAACATCATTCTAATGCTTTTACTTGATTTAAAAACTCTTTAAATCAATATTTGATGTACTCTGCATTTGAAGCTACAATTCCTAAATTTCACAGTTAATTGATGACATGAATTGTTGGACAAATCATTGTTTAACAAATTATTTTAACAAATCAGTGTTTAAATTCTTAAAATATCTGTTTAAAATGATTCTATAATTACCAAATTACCTTTATCATTTTTGTTGACTTAAAATTACAGAAATTCCTTCAGTAAATCTGAAAGAATACGATATATTCCTTCTATGTCTTTCCACCTTGATATTTCAATATATTTCATAGTTGAGATTCCCTGTCACGTGACAAGAATATTTCATTCCGTGGGCAAAATATTGAATTGGAAGTCTGAGTCAGAAGAGCAAATAAATCAAAAAGGGAAAGTTACTATTGTTCTTCATTTGGCAGTGGGAAAAAGGTATCCTTTGTTTTGCTGGTCATCGCTCATACTTGATGCAATCGATTTCATTCGTTGCACAGTTACTACAAAATCGACCAGATTCCCCCAACCAGTCCATTACTTTCGCCTCCGCCGATTAATGCTTTTCTGCATCGACACCCGATTGATGTCTCTTTCATTAACCTCGTTCGCACACTGGAATTACCGATGGTAATGAGAGAACGAACTGGCTCTGTCTCATCAGGTGAAACGCGGAGATGGATGGCAACAAAAGCATTCTTTGGATTGGGATGTTTTCTTTTTTTGTTTTTCTTTGCGTCCTGACAGAACCCAATGTTGAGTGAAATTTGAATGATTTAGCAGACGTTAATGATAATACGGTCGAGTTGCTCTTGTAGTAAAATTATTTGGCGTTGTTCTTATAGTGAAATATATGGAAAGTTACATATATGGGAAAAGTTACATATATGGGAAGTTACACATATGGGGAGTAAGTATATAATACATATATGGAAAGTTATATAGTGAAATATATGGGAAATCAAAGGGAAAGTTACTATTGCTCTTCATTTTGCAGTCGGAAAGGCATCCTTTTTGTTTTGGGTGGTCACTCATACTTGATGTAATCAGATTGAAATAAATGGAAAATAATATGGTTTGAGTTGATGTTCTTTAGTAAAATTGTTTGGCGTTGTTCCTATAGTGAAATATATGGAAAGCTAAGGCTATGGAAAGTATATAGTTACATATATGGGAAAGTTACCGATGGTAATGAGAGGAATGAACTGGCTCTGTCTCATCAAGTGAAACGCGGAGATGGATGGCAAACAAAAAAAGCATTCTTGATTTAGGGTGTTCTTTTTTTTTTTTCTTTGCGTTGTGACAGAACTCAGTGTTTAGAGAAATTAGAATGATTTAGCAGACGTTAATGATAATAGGTGAGTTGTTCTTGTAGTAAAATCGTTTGGTTGTTATATAATGAACTATATGATAAACGAAAAATTCCATAATACTTTTTTTAAATTTAAAAATCAATTAAGGTGATTTAACCAGGGTATTGCTGTAATGTTTGTTCGTAACGAGTAAAGTTATAGTGGTGGTGATGGAAAATTTTTGACATTGATAAAAGAAAAAATTATTATGATATTAAATATATATTATCAAATATATCTCGTGATATCAAATTATATCAATCGAATTATATCTCGTGATCTCGTGAATCAAATTATATCTCATAATATAAAAATTATATCTCATGGCATCATGATATCAAATATGTATCCTATTTTTTTAACTTTGAAGGGTATCTTTTCATTCCTGAAAACTACTTGTTGTTCAGGGGAATTTAACCATTACAGAAGATGGTAATGAAATTAGATAATAGTTTTACAGAACAGTGTTTGACATTTATTAAATGACTTACTGGGGGTCAAAACTTTTAAACATAATAGTTTTTAAGCCTTTATATAGATATAATTAATAAAGATTTTAGGGTAATATTCAAATAAATTTGTTTGTCATATTAAAAAAAAAAAAAAATTTTCAAAACGAATTTATTGGGGTTTTTTTTTTTTCAAATTTTCTCATTATTACACAGCTCTCTACTTCATAATAATAAAAATCATAAACATCCCCAAACCTGTATGCAAGTTTAAAATCCATATTAAATGTTTATAAAGATTTCGTAAAATCCTTATTACAACACAAGCCAGCATTTACAAAACCATTAGCATTATCAAACGAATATTTTGAAAGATTATTTCATGTTCTTTAAACTATAACTATGTGAAAAAACTTAAAAATATGACTTAATATCAAAAAAAAACAAGGCAAACATAGTAAGGAATTCAGTTAAACTCACATTTCATGTATGAAAGATTTTGTATAGATTTTAAAATGTTTTGATATTAGTGCAACTTGTACAACGGTTAAAAAGTGGTTTGACATTTACGATTTTTTTGAAATAATTTACTATTGGCTTTTGAAATTAAAAAAAGACCGTCAATAAATAATTTCAAAAAAATCAATAGATAACGCATATTTTATAAAAATTATAAAATGGAGGGGAAAAATTGTTTTAGTGTTTTACTAAAAATGTACGTTTAAAAAACATAAGAGAAAAACAATTATATTGGAAATATATAAGTCACCAAATATTTTAGTGACTTTATATAAGTGAGTATGTAAATATATAAGTGAGTCAATTTATTAAAATCACTACACAAATGTGGGGGCTTTAAATCTGATCATTTGTAGTGATTTGTTTTTGTAATTGTATTTGAAATGTTTATACGCATTTCGAACTATATTTTAGTTGTATTTGATCTATTTCACATGCAGCTTTTCATATGTTATTTGAACTATTTCATAAAAGTACAAAAAAATCAACATTTTATGTTTTAAAAATAAACAAGAAGGAAATAATAAATTTAGACATGAATTGATTTTATATTTGAAATAAATATTTCTATATGCTTTAAATACTGTTATTAAATATTCAGCTTAAAGGTAATTACATACTTAAAATCTTTTAGATTACCACCATGTCACTTAAATTATGGTTCCATGTGATACATTACTATTAATAATATAGATCTGGTTTAGTCTTTTAAAGATTGGTATTAGGTTTAGTAATGTAAACCTACTATATTATTATAATAATGTTTGATTGAAAGTAATTGCATTAATTAATGGCCGAAACAATTTGGAAATTTATTTTAAATCTTGTATTTAATATTGATGTTACTTTTTAATATTCCGTACAAATTATTTCTGAAACTAATCTATTCAATTTAGGTGACAGATAATATAAATAAGATTTACATTGGTATTCCTTTAATATGTAATTACCATAATTTTGAAAATATCAATTCATTTGATTATAAAGATTCACCATATATTATTAAAGCTTAAAATAGTGTAAAAGGAATATATATTAAAATATTTTATATAAAATTATATTTAATGGTATTTTAAAATATATGATGGCCTATTACAGACATAACACACCGATCAATTATCTTCTCTATTAACTAAGAGGAAGGCTTTATTTCGTACTTTATTTATAACTACGCTTGATTTGATTATAAAGGTTATGCCAATTTTTACATTTATGTTGATAAATAATACAAAAAAAATTAAATTAAGTTAAAAATCACAATATTTCTGCAATAATCTTCAGAAAATAATTTAGCACGTACTTACAAAGTAAATTTGATTAATGAATTTTAATTATTATGCATTTTTAGTAAAATAAATTTCTTTGTGTATTTTACTTCGTAAAGCATGTTTCCAAAAATCGAGAAATAATTTTTTAATTTGTACTTAAAATAATTCCCCTATTACATGCAAAACATCGATACTAGCTATTTATTGAAAATTAGAAAGAAAAAGAGTATAAATACTAATAATTATTTATTAAACAAATTTTGTGTTAAAGCAGATAATAAAAAAAATAAGATTTCAAAATTGTAAAATATAAAAATAATAAACTTAAAAATATTTGATTTTTTGCGAATTATGGTTCTTTTTTTGTGTTCATGGTAGCCGACTGAACCTCAAGTTAAATCGAATAGCCTTAAATTAATGTTATTTTTATATAAACATTATTTATTAAAATATTAAAAATAATATTATTATCAAAATATTATTTTTTTTTTTTTTAATTTATCTGATTTATTATTTATTAATCTGATTATGTTGGATGTGGAAAAAGATAAAAATCCCATGGAAAATTTTGTAACTATTGGACAAAATTTCTTGTCTTAAACAATTTTTAATCGGGTTTACTAATTTATTACATCTAGAAAATATTCAGTTCATTTGATTTTTAATTAAATGTTTAAACTTTTGATACATAATTTTCTTAATTTGATTTCGTAGATCTGTAAATTAAGGTAATAAGGTTATATAATATAAGGTTCACGCTATGACTTTCATTAAGATAACTTGAATTTCCCAGATGATCTGGGAAATTCAAGTTATTTAAATAATTTAAATAATAAAGACAACCTGATTATTACATTACCAGGCCTTGACGGCCACATTTAAATAATAAAAATAAGCTGATTGTTACAAATATTATTTTTAAAAATGAATTGTACTGAAAAATATTTAAATATGTTCCTTTACAAAAAGCTATCCATCAACCCAAGAAATTCATCTTTCGTTTTAAATGATGGATTTTATTCACTATCCCTCACTATTACTTCTCGAGAATATATATTTCAAAAGAAAATTTCCGAAGGTAACAGGACATCCACCGTGAAAATTTCTACTTGAAGCGAAAATCCAAAAGCTTTTTGGCTGAATGAAAAATGATTTGCCCAGAATCTCCCCCTGTGTATCATCTGCTCTTGGAAAAGTGGTAATATTCTTCTTCCTTTTTTTTTTTACTGGTCCTCTTCATGCAAATGGATTGACGTGCCCTCAGAAACGGGTCGTTGGTGAAGCAGTGAAGACACTTTCTGCTCCCATTTTCTACAAGATAAGCTAAGTACTTGGATGTCTCCCCTGCCCTGCATTTCGAGGAGCTCTGTGTCAAAGAGTAAGTCAAGATATTTCTCAGAGAGAGTAGGTCAGTGTAATGGATCGCGAAAAAGGAGTTCTGGCAGTAAATATTAGGTGATGGGGAAGAAATATTGGGACCATTCAAAGACATGATGGAACGGGACACGAGAACATACTCTTCGAATTAATGAACTCCTTGAACCGAATTAATTTTGTGGAAGTAGCCTTTGACAATTAATTTTATTTCATTCATGGCTTTTTTGTATTATATCCTTGAAATGTTTATGAATTAGAAATTTGAGTTACTAAAATATTTGATTAAAAGTGATTAAGTATATTTTTCAAATTAATCAGTTATTAAGAATCTTCGAAAATTTATTAAATCATTGGTAGCTAATTTCAATTGATATGTTAAATATTATATTTGTTATTAGGTAGTTTTTATTATAATTAAATTATTAGTTATTTATTCTGCAAATTTTATAAAAAAGTTTTTAAAAATCCAATGTATAATTGCAAAAATAATGTTTTAATTTAATTTAACAGTAAGTTAATCATAGTTGGATAAATTTCAAAATAATAAAATTATTTTAGCAATAACTAACTATGAAAAATCTAACATAAAAGAAAAATAAAATTTCATAATATATGTGAAATAAAAACATATGAAAAACAACATATACTACTAAGATATTTTTAAAAGTTATTGAATATGCTGTGGTTTAGCGTGTCGCTCTACTGACATTTTATGCGCACTTTCGGCTAATTAGAACAGGACCTGTTTAAAGGAGAATCCGAACCACTAACAAACATCCATTCCACCGCCTGGACTCAAACCTGAAGCATGTGGTACCAAATAAAAGAGCGCCAACCAATAAGCTGCTTAACAAACTACGGAAAAATATTTTTAAAATGTATTGAGGTGTGTCGGCCTCGGTTTACATACTTATAGAATAAAAATTTCTTTTAATCTATATATGCAAAAAATATATTATACAGTATGCTCTTAAAGCAAAAATAATAATAAATCTTTTATAAATAATAATTCTATATTTCCATTTTGTTCCTAAAGGAACGGTACTAGTAATAATAGTCATATACAAAAGGGAAATAAATTCTATTTCAATGCACAGGAAATATTATAACAAATATCACAGAACCTGTCAGCGAAGCTAACAAATCAAAAATAATATCAAAAACCGTTACCAAACGCGTTCATCTAGCTAATCCGTTAAAATCCATAAAATGATTAAATAAGTAAAGAAAAGAACAAACGGAAGTGAAGAAAAAATTAGAAAACTTTTCCTGCTGCAAGAATGTCATTGGAAATCAATGCCAGATATCCCAGACGTATAACGCATTATCCCTTTCTTTTATTTAGATTGCATTTGCAGTTAAATCGTCCATAAAATAACGATGTAATGAAACTAATCGGTTTTAAGCAATTTTGCGGTCGCGTATGGAACCATAAATAGCCCTGCATATAAACAGATTGCTTCATTACTCAGATGAACACAACCCAGGCTTTTGGAAAAAATAATATTTAAGTTAAACTTTTTTTTTCAAAGAAAAGATATTTGTCTTAAATATAATTTAATTTATTCATAAAAAATATTTATAATATATAATGAAGTGGTTTTCTTTTCAAGATTCATAGCATGGACTTTATTATTAGCTATTGTTTTTAATGGTGCTGATGTTATATATATTAAAAAAAGTAATATTATTGTGCTTATTTCGGTTTAATTTTTTTATTGTTTTATACGTTTATTTTAGTAGATTAAATTTCAATAATGTATATAATCGAGTTATTTATAAATAATATTTCAGGAAAAAATTGTGATATTACAATAAATCTTTAATTAGTTGATGAAAACTATTCGTTGATGTTAGTAAATAGAAGAATTTTGAACATTGGCAATTTTGATATGTATAAATCAAATTTTCACTATGTAGTCCAAACACAAGAGTCCTGATGACCGAGCGACTAGGGCTCTGTGCCAGGTGCCACAGGGTTCGTGTCCTGGCTGGTGCCATGGATGTTTGTTGTTGTTCAGAATGCACTTTAAACCGTAGGTTGTGGTCTAATGTAACCATAGAGCATTGGACGTAGGGCTAATAACTCTACCTCTAAAATGAATACATCTCCTGTCTCGAAATCTGCCTGTTGACATACGGCTTTGGGGCAAAAATCACGGGGCTGTTGAGCCAACGAAGAAGTCCAAAAGTATTGAGGTTTAGTGGCAAAAGAACAACAAATATTTTGAATTCAATTAAATGTTTTTAAAAATATTGTCATTGAATGAATTTTCTTGCTTGCAATGTAACATTTTTGTTTTAATTAGAATTCCTTAATTTAGAGGAAAAAAACATTTCCTTTGAATTCTTTCTTTTTTTTCCTTATCAACTTCGTACATAGTTTCCAAAATGTCATCACATCTGCTGTCTAACATCAAACATTTAAAAATATATGTCGAATCTGTTAAAATGATTATACTGCTCTTAATGGAGAAATAAGGAGATTAGGGAATCTAAATTTAGCAACAAAGCAAAAATAGAAAACAAATGTAATATTGATTCCAGTTATATGCTGAATTGTGTGTAATCGATGCCAACAAAATAAATTTGTAAACGTGACCTATAAAATCACCGGAATTGATATTTTGTATCGAGTTCAAATGTAATTTCCCTAAAATGAAGGAAATTCAAGTGTATTCAAATGTTATATTTAATGATAGACAAAAATACTCAATTTATTGATTTATATGGTACATCTGCCAGCAGACCCTATGTACAGCTTTTAATGCAATATAATTAAATGTAATTGTAGCTTATCGCAGATGTCTCACAATCTATTATTGCTCTGTTCGTATTTAAGTATCAAATTCACATGACTCACAGAAAGATTTACGACATATGAATACAATACAATATTTTTTCTGCTTTGCTTTCTGTCAAGTTTAATTTTGCTATCATTTTTTTTTTACCGAATTGGTTACTAGAATATTGTAATGAATGATTTAATCTTTAATTTTCACAGGTCTTTCGTGATATGATTGATAGTCAGACTAACCATTTTTTTGGCGCATTAATGAACATGGTATATAAATAATTTTTAGAATCTTGTGGTATAAAATTATATATTGTAGTAGATGTCGTCGTTGTTTGGTTGGGTGGTGAAAACGAGTCCCTAGTCTAATAACACTTTTATTTTAAACTCCACAACTACTACAATTACAATAAACAATATTTAACACACAGCATGTATATTTGACGATATACACTAAAAGGTGAGTGGAAGGGTTCGACTTCTAGCTCTCGGAATGAGAGATTGTTATTTTGTGCCAGTAGTACCCTGCGTCCTCTCGGGAGGGAAGCTCGATGTCAACTGTTTTTTCAACTTTTCACCGGGACGCCGCAAGGGGCGCTCTTGCAGTACATAGGAGGAACACGGTGGAACAGGTGGAAACACGGTACGAGGATCCCCGGTTACAATATAAAAAATGCGCGTAAAGTATAAAGTGAAAATAATGCTATTTTTCTACACTGTTTAGTATTATAGGGTATTATATTGAACTTAAATAAAAAACTGAGGTTATTATTTAAGTTCATAAAATTAGAAATGTTTTAAAATTTGGTGGTTTTTTTTTATAAAATACTACAAAATTTTAATTTAGCAAATAAAATATTACTTTAAAATTTAATATATTTTGTCTTTAATTTGTTTAGCTAAAGAATTAAAGTTTATATTGCTATTTAAAATAAATTTTAATAATAAGATTCTTTTAAGTCCAACTACTTTTAGAATAAATATTGCTTTGAAAAAGACTAATTGTAATACTTTAACTTTGTTATGAACATAGAAATAAACATTTAGCACAGCATAAATTCAAATTCTGGCTTTCATAAATTTACATACAAACGGTGAAGGTAATTAAAATTAAATTATTATTAAAATTTATTTTGTAGATTTTAAAATTATGAGAAAATCTTCTAAAGATAGTTTTAAAAATAATTTTACATCAAAGAGAATATTTTTAAATGAGAAAAAAATTAATCAAACGTAAGCCTTTTTCAAATTTAATCTTGAAAAAGACATTGTGAAACATGACTTATTCATTATTTCTACTACAGAAACTTTTGATGTATTATTCTCATGACAATCATTTCATACTTACAATCAGTTCGCTGTAACTTTTTTTTTAAATTTACTAATTAAAACATGATTTAATTTCTTATCTTTAAATTTGCATTGGGATCATTTTAATTAGAAAACTCCAGAGAGATGGAAAATTATATTCATTTTTTATTAAAATTGAATTTCATGAATACCAAAGTTTCTAAACTATTAAGCTTTCTCAAAGTTATCAGTTTTAAAACTATTAAATGCTGAATTTAAATTAAGCCATTAAATAGGAAATGCAAAAAATTTTAAATGTTACTATTACCTTATAATTTTAAAAATATATATTTGTACTAGTTTAATGAAAAAGCCTAAAAGCTAAATAAATATTAAACTTGTTTTTGTTTCACAATGTATGATAAAATATATTTACTAAAGGATGATACTTCAATTTTCAACTTTTAATTTACGAAACACTATCGTATTGTTTAGTTATAGTTTTTGCCTACGAATAATTTTAATTAGAAACTTTCGAGAGATGGGAAATAGTTTTAAATGCAAATTAATACTTTAAATAAAAATGACACGAAAAACATTTTAATTGAAACTGTAATTGATTAAATAAAGTAGAATTTGCTCAAAACCTATATAGTGAATAAATTTAAATGTTTCATAAGGGATCTGGATTATAAAGTTATTATATTGTTTTTTACCATATGGACAAATAAAACTGGTTGTATAATATTACAAGTGGTGATTGCATGTCACTGAAGATTGCATTTGTGCTTTTGTGATGGTATATATACAATATTGTTCCCTGAATATATACCTAGTGTAAAAACAAGAATTTCCACAACATATTTAATTTAATTTCACCAATAATATATTTACCTTGCCGTAGACGAAATTAAATTAAATGATTTACTAAAGAATATTTTTTTAATAAATATTTGAATTATAAGGAATGAAACTAAATCAATAACAACATATCAGTGTGATCGTTGTTCTTAATAATACAAATTCATTGGGCATTTTCACATATTAATACAATGTTTAAATGTTAATAAGTTTTCCAATAATTTTAAAGAATTTGATTAATATAAATTATTTCTAGCGAAATTCATTCATTCATTTACTCATTCATACTCCTTCTTATGAGGGAATTGTGTTCATTTCGAGTTGAAGTGAAACAAGAGTTACAATTTCCTTTGAAGCAATTCTAACATGTATTTCATATTTAATCAGATGATATCTCAAGAAGACAAACCAATATTGACAAAAAATTATATGCATAATTTTAAGTACAGCTAGTAAAATCAAAATAACTAGAAATAATTTTGAACAATTCTTTCTAATGTAGTCCAATTTATGCCTGATGGCAGCATATGTAATTATTATAACAGCTGACCCACATTCCAGCCAGAGCTTTGAGAAATCAGTACAAGACATAACAATAGTGACAAACAAAAGCGCATATGCCTTCTTAGAAGTCTTCAATCCATTGCCATGCAAAACAAATATAGAAGAATTATTTTCCCTAAGGGCATAGTTCCTGTTTGATAAATAAGCATTAAATACAATATGCTTATTAATTATAATTATGAATATACTCTGTATATAAATTAGAGTATATTCATAATTATAATTAATAATTTATAGTTGTATTTAAATAATATTCCTATGTTTATTATTTATATAAATTATATTTCATCTATAATGTTCTCATTATATTGTCCATAGGAACAAGAAATAGAAAAGAAATGCACTTGCTTTGAAAAATAATATTTTCTTTTAAATCATATAACAAGGTTTTGTCATTTACAAATAGTTAATGAAACACTTTACACTATTTAAAAAAAAAACATATTTATCTATTCCTGACTATTGAAACATACATAAAATATGAGCTTTAAAAATATTGTTTTACACGTATATAATTTCATTCAACTACAATTAGAATGATCAAAAAGTATTACATATTACAGTAAAAAGTATAAGCAAATGTAAGTATAAGTATTACCTTTAAAGTACATAATTACTTACATAAGTAAATAAATAATATAAGTACATTGCTTACATTAAGTAAAATAGGTAAATTACTCGTAAATTATACTTATCTTAATATAATACGTGATATAATTACTCATATCATGTATTACTTTAAAATAAGTTAATCAAAGAAAAAATATTTCACTAGAATCAAACAATATTAAAAAAACTGCAACAAAAAAAAGAAGAAAAAGGAATTCAAAGATGTGCTAAAGTCTTCCGAGAAGCGATGCTCAATAATTAAAGTAAAGATAGCAAAGACATTTGTGCTGATGCAACCACCTTCCAATGTCCACTGGGATAGCCATTTCACTTCCGCTCCTTAAACTTGTTTTCTTTTGCTCGAATAGGTTGTTTCTTATAGTTCGTGCCTGAATAATTATGTTAAGGGAATTAAAAACAACGATTTTCTTTCCACTGCCACTTCTACTATTCTCCAATTGCCTTTTTTTTACCCCACAATCTGCCAGAAGACTTTTTTTTTCTCTCTATCACATATTTGTCTTAGTTTAAGGAAATTGTTTACTTAAGTTCCATGTTAGACTTGGCTTTAAGGATTTTTTTTTTTCAGGATTAAATTGGTAATATGTGATAAGAAATGGTAATTTCAACTCTTTCTTCTGATTTCCTTGCGTCAAAATAACTTTTAGTTGCAGTCTACTGTTTTGTATTTTCAATTTGGTTTTGGAACCAGACATAAGTATTATGATTCTCATAGTTAAGTGCTAATTAAAGGTAAATTGTTCTTTATACATTTATTGTTTTTATACTTTGAACATATTACTGTTTATCTGCGTAATGCCAATTATATATTTTTAAGTTAAAGCGTTTTAATAAAAGGCGTTAGAAATGGAGTACACATCTTTTATTTATAGTGTTGTACGGAATTTAAAAATAACTTTACATAAAAACATGTGCATAAAATATCAGTATTAAAAGAAATTGAATTTTAATATAAACATTTTGTCTTATTTTATCACAGTTAAAAATTACAATTAGAAATGATAAAATGTTTTATATATTGTTTTTAGCAAATGATTTTTGTTTTATAAATTATTATGTTCACTAACATTTGATTACTTTTTTTTTTGTTCAGTTAGCCCTCCTAAAATCTGGGTATAAGTAACTATTGTAATTTACTTTATATATCCACATACATGATATCCTTGAAAGATATCAAACGGAAATGGCCTATGGTAGAATGTAGTTGATTATAAAAATTAAAAACATTCTTATTTAACTTTTTCTGATTTCCAATGGAAAGAGAAAATTACAAACTCTTACGAGATCAAAACAGTTAAAATACCCACAAGGTAAAAGAAAACAAGAAAAAGTCAATGTCTCATCAGCAAAGGTCTAGCACTCCTATATCTTTTAACCTCGAGTCCTCATGCAAGGCCGAGCATCCTGCTACATGGTACCTGTCCATCATCTCGTCTTTCCCACTGAGCTGGCAATTTGGACAATCAAAAATACCAATACTGTGCAGAGGGCTCGCCAAAGAGTCATATCCCACCGCAAGTCTAAATTCTGCGACAGATTTTTCACGATGTTTGTCCGAAATACCCTGTTCCAAAATATTCCTCCAACTCCTCGAGGAGATATGAACAATGAGTAATCCCTTACATCTAAATCTCATTTGATTTTTGATATAAAATTTCATAGAATGAGAACAGTTGCAAGTATTTGGTTGTTGAACTATCTATATGCCCTTCTAAACCAGCAAATCTGCCTAATCATTACCTAAAATGTCACAGTGTCCAGAGATCCACTGGATGGCGATATGTCCCCCTTCTACTGTCAATTTTTCAAGTAGAGTTCGACATTCTAAGATATTATTTGAGGCGGATGCTTCATTTCACCTATAGTTTGCATTTTAGCCCTGGAATCCGACAACATAACCATCTCGTTGTAAAGATATCTGGGTATAAGTTGCTGCTGAGCCACGCAGATAGCCATTACTTCTCCATCGAAGGGAGTTTTTGTTTTCCGACAGGAACGTAGAGAGAAAAAAATGGAAGAATATATTCCTGCTCTGACATTTGGTGAATGTTTAGTCAAGGAACCATCTGTATCAATATGTGAGGTGCGACAATAGATCTATCTTTCCGTGGTGCATCCTGGTAAAGATCTAGACGGGTAAAAGATCTACCTTTATCGACATGCAGCAATGTTCAAAAGTAATCACCTTCGTGGATATCGTGTAGGCTGAGTGTCTATTACTAACTACCAACTCAAATTTATCCATTACGAAATCCAAAGTTTTTAACACAATCTATCTGGCTCATGTTAAATACTAAATCCACCAATTGTCACAAAGACATATTATTTTTTTTAAAGTTACAGTGAAGAGGATTTATCCAAATTGACGATCGACTAATTAAATACAATGTTATTGTCTTCTCCATAACAACTAAGAACAAAAGTTAAAGAAAAATGATATAATTTTATTGAAAAGTTTTTTTTAACAATAAAAATTAATAAAATTTGTTTATTTAAGTAATAAAGTATTTACACATTTTTTACCATCATTATATTTTTTAAATTTAAAATAATTCCTTTAAAACACTTTGCTATGTATATGAGGGATAAATGGTTAAAGTCCAAATAAAAATACGTCATACATTTGTAAAAGTCTCCTAATTTTCTATGCCAACTGACATGTATGTAGAAACAAATAATGAAACAAACATAGAAATAGCATTGAAACCATTGGATTCTCAATTCAGTGAGCTTTGGATTTAATGCATTTCTATTAAACATTGGGTATTTAAATAACGGAATGTCGTGCTCAAAAAAAGGTTGTTTTGTTTTCTGTACTGGTTATTTATTGCTAATTGATGAAGGTGAAAGAATTGTTTGAAAGCGGCTTAATGAGAAACTTGTTTTCAATAAAAGAGAGAATATTGGATAGAGGTAAATTTTTAGAAAGGAAATAAATAAATGATTAATTATCTGTGTTTTTTCTTTAAAAAGGAAAATTTTTACTTTCAAAGAAAAAATGATTTAAATACGAAAAATTTTTATTGTAGGAATTAATAACGGCAGAAGTCGGATTAAAATGGTAGAATTTGATTGTTATAATGCAATTTTTCAAATAATCATATAAGTATTAATTGGTAGGATTTTTGAAAAATAATGATTGAAAAATAATATTTAAATAACTTACTTACTATTAATTTATTATTTTAATTAATAGTAGTTTTATTTATTTTTTAATTATTCTTTTCAGAAATAATGCTACAAATATATCATAGAATTTATAAATAAACTAACGATGTAGTTGTATCTTTTATTCATATCAAATATTATTACTAACGCTTGTAGTTTATGTGACGTTTATTTTTTATTTAATATTTCAATGTATTCATTCATATATATATAGAGAGATAGATACATACATATATTACGTTCAATCTACGTATTTACTTATTAATTTAATATTTAATTAATATTTCGCATCGTGTGGTTATTTTTTGTATTTCTGAATTAACTATTTATATTCATCAGTTAATTTTTGTATCCTAACATTTAAAAGTGGAAAATAAATTATCTTTTTTCTTTTAATTTTTGTTTGAGTGTTGGTTTGAGATATACAGTTAAATTTGATGTTTTAATAAATCTTTCTGAAATTTTAAAAATTTACAATTATCAAATGTCTCAACAGAATGCGTTTAAAAATTTATTATCATTTTAATTTAGCACACACAAAGTCAGTTCCCATTTGCCATTTACATAAAAATTAATTTTAAATTCATTATTATAAATATTAAGTATGGATGATAATAATAATAATAAGTATATAATGTTAAGTATGGATATATCAATATATTTTAATTAAAAAACTATGAAATATACATTTTTATTGTAAAAAGGTAACATTTTATCAAGACTATAAGTCTTGAATGCTATCGTTCAAAAGAATCTTGTTAAACGAAACTACACATTTCCTATGTATTGAAAAATGTTTCGAAGCACAACATGTCTAAAGAAACGAATTTGAGTTTTTGGCTCGAGATAAACACGATAAATCTGTAAACAGAAACGGTTCTACAGTAGACTGTAGAAAATATTCAAAAATAGCTGTTTCTGTGCCTCTGCTGATATTTGTTCTAAAATTGTGATGGCATCTGAAA
>BPLR01000771.1:0-138297 GCA_021605095.1 Caerostris extrusa | reverse complement strand
CAAATAATGTAATGTGGGAAATTAAGAATATTCATTTTATAAATGAGCCCATCATACCACAACCGGTCAAACGCTTTAGCCACGCAAAGGAGTTTAAATTCCAATATGCTATGTTAGCATATTTATCTTTTATAATAATCAAGAACGAAAAGAAGAAATTCCTTTACAAGAATTTTCAGTTCATTCAGAAAATCTCCCAATTTTTTTAATACTCCTGTTATAGATTCAATATATGATGTTTTCAAATATGGATCATTTTGTTCTACATCATTTACTACTAGATACGCAGCAAATTTAGTGTTATCCAGAGAGCCCGATTGGGATCACCTATAAAGCACTCAAATTGTAGTTCCACAATTAAAAATCTGCAAATTTCCAAAATTTCTTTTCTGAATCTGCAATTTTTCCTACTGGAAGAGTTATGGCATTTCTTTCTCAGGAGAGAGGAATGATATTCTTTGACCAGCACATAATAACAACCTAACACCCAAATTTGACTGCAGATAAGCAGTGTTGGGGGTAGTTATATTACAAGCAATCAGTTGTTGTCGTATCCCTCATGGAAGGAGGGAAGAGGAGTTCAGCTTCTGTTCTGATGGAGCACCCGTAGGTAGAAGTCTGACTTCTGTTCCGAAACACTCTTACAGTCATAGGAGACCGTGACCTATTGCTTAAAGTGGATTCCGAACCACTACAAACATCCATGGCAACGCCGGGACTCGAACCCGAAACCTGTGGCACCGAACGCTAGACACTCGGCCATTCAGGCCCCACAAGCAATTAGTATTTTGTACTAATGAGAACATCCTGTCACTCAAATCTGATAGCGGATATTCAGTGTCATGTATAATGAGACATCATGAAATTAGCGATTGTCTGTGCGACCTTCACAGATCGAAACAATTAGAGATGGAATATGATCTACACCATGAGTTGTTGCATCGTTATTGGTGATAACCCATGAGCTGAGAAAATATCTACACCAATGAGAAATAAAGGAAGCTGACCCCTCCCTCTCGACGGATTTCCTTAAAGGGAGATTTTTGGCGAAAAAAAGGAGAGGCTAGTCGATAAGAAGTGTTTTTTTCCCTATTTTTCTCTGGCCGGGGTTTCCGCCAGTTTACAAAAGTGAGCCCCTTGTGGTTTCGTGTATCACGCCGAGTGGTAATTAAGGTCTGCCGCAGACCAAGCAATTAGATTAGTCGTAGACTTGAGAACTGTGAAAATCTCCGTCCTTGGAGTGAACTGCACTTGCAAATAAAATGTAATTCTTTTTTATCATTTTTTTTTTTGTAAATAATAATTTGTAATAAATAGAGTTCTATATAATATATATAATGCCTGTAAGTAAAAACTAAAGTGTTTCCCATGAACCTGAAAATGGCCCTCTTCTTGAAGTCATTATAAGTCTAGTATAGGCCGTGATGTTACAGTATCGTCATCTGAGAGGGTTGGTATATGGAAGGACGGCAATTTCATTCACTTGCAGAACGACAGGACATTCCAAGTTACAGATTTAACGTGCCCATATTTTTAGACATGGAAGTTTTCGATTATGCTTCGTTCGACGGCTTCAAACTCGTTCCATCAGTTTCCAGTTTGGAAGCCCAACCCGCTGTTCACCAGGATAGTGTGTGAATATTTAGAAAATAGAGAATTAGAAAAATGCATTAGAGAATTTATAAGTTCAATACATTAGAGAATAAATTTCCCTCACAATTTATCACACATGTAGGGATTGCAATACCGGGATACCGAATACCGGTATTTTGAGCCATTTGTACAATTTTGTAATACCGGTATGCACAAGTTTAAATGCCGGTTTTTCGGTATTTACTGAAATTTAGAATTCTTTTTCTGTGAAATTCTTATTCTGATCTACGAATTCTTATCTAAAAACTAGAAATTCTTATCTGCGAGAACAAGTTGTAGTTGTGAAGAAAGTGTGTAATGTTTTGATATTTTTAAATTGGTGAGTTTGTTAGTCACATTGTATTTGCATACCATACTTTAGAGTTCAAAATATTTCAGATTTATTTAATATTTTAAAATTTTCAGATTTGTTATATATATACCCCATAATAGTGAATAAGAATAACTTTAAAGAACACAAAAAATCAGCTGATAATACTTCGGTTTGGTTTCATTATTTATATGATGAAAAGAATATGGGGGCACATTGTAAAAATGTTCAAGAGTTATTAAAGTGAATACACATTTAAAAACGAAACATGATACAAATTTGTTAAAGAGAAAAGAATCTAATTGCGATGAAGATACAAACTTAAACACTGTTTTTAAGCCCAAGCCATCAGGGATTTTAGATTATTTTGAAAAAAAAATTTGGATGAAATTATAAGTAAAATTATAAATGACAGCATTACATTCAAAAATTTGTAATAGTACCACAGACTGAATAGTGATATGTACACTTTTTTTTGTGATTTAAATAAATAAGATGTTGCTTTACTTTTTTTTGTGATTCTTTATATACTGTTATAATTTATAAGTTACAAATTTTTTTGATATTTACATTCTCTAATAAAACTGGCAAATAAAACAAAAAACACCCGTGTTTTCTTTCTTTTTCTAAAATTTCTACTACCGGTATTAAAACCGATATCCCGATATTGAGATCTAAAAAATACCGAATACCGGTATTGAACTTTTGGTCCGATATTGCAATCCCTACACACATGTTATAGGCATTTTCATTCCAGATTGTTTTGTCTATCAATTGAGATGTAAAAAATAGTTAAGGTAGGATTAGATCACCTTATACTTTTCTTAACTTTCTTTATTACGAAAGTTCTTTTCCTTTGAACTTTAAGCCGCTGAGCGAACAGAAAGTTCCGAGAATGGGCAGTGAAATCTTATCTATCAAGAAAGGGAAGCAATTTCCCCAGAGAAAAATCTCTTTTATCTCTAAATACCTGCGATAAATTGCAAGGACATGTCCTCACAAAATGACAAAAATTGCTTTAAGGTGTGAAAGATGTGAACGGAGCTGTACGGAAAATAGTACAATTAAGTTGAATTTCTTTTCTGTAATTGATATGCTGGCATTTACGCAAATGTGCCATGTAATTATTAGATTGTATAGAATTAAACTTTCACATCTATTATAATTTATATCTTAAGAACGGGCCATTTGATTTGATTAGCCAATTTAGCTATAAAAAAAGTCGAGATTGTATATTTTGGGGAAAAAAAACAAACAAACTTAAGTATAAATATATTTTATAAAAACTAATATTAACTAATATTATTCATACTATAATATTAATATTCTAGAGAAAGGGAAAAAATCAAAAGACTATAGCTTTTTTTCCTACGAGAAGAGTTGTAGCTTCTCTATTTCGCCCCCAGGAGAGAAGAATATATATTTTTTAATAAGTACATAATAACAACCTATCACTTAAATTTGACAGCAGATAAGCAGTGTTGTGGATAATTATATTAGATGCAATTAATGTTTTGTACTAATGAGAACAACCTGACACTCAAATCTGATAGCAGATATTCAGTGTCATGGATAATGAGACATCATGAAATTAGCGATTGTCTGTGCGGCCTTCACAGGTTCAAACAATTGCAGATTGAATATAGACTACGCCATGATTTGATGCATCGTAATTGATGATAGATCATGGACTGAGAAAATGTCTACTCCATGGAGGGGCGGGGGGAATCTGACCCTCCTAGAGGATTTTCGTAAAGGAAGGTTTCTGGAGAAGAAGAAGAAGGGTGTTATGCGACTAGTCGAAGCAGAAATGTTGTCTTTTTCTCTGAAGGGATAGAATAGGCCGAATATTCCGCCTGTTTCCAAAGTGAGTCCCTTGAGGTTTCGTGTATCATGCCGTGTGGTAATTAAAATCTGCCGCAGATCACGTGTTTTGAGATTCGTCGTAGACCAGAGAACTCTTAAAATCTCTGCTCTTGGAGTGAATTGCACTTGTGAAACTAATTTATATCTTTAATTTTCATTTCTGTGTAAATAGAGTTCTGTATATATATTTATTTATTTAAATAAAATTTCAAGTGTTATCATGAACCTGAAAGTCTCCCTATTTCTGAAGCTGTTATAGGTCTCGTATAGACAGAGATGTTACACCGTTCATACTGAAAAAATCTGTTTGGAAAGTCTTCATCAACGGCTCTCGCGACACACGTGTTCAAATCGGGACATGGCTAAAGTAATAATTATCCACCGTCACATTGGTCGCAGCTACGATTTGATTTTTTCTATTAAATTACATATTTATAATAAACCAAATAAAAAATAACCTATATAGTACATTAACAGAAGTTTAGTTTCCTATATTCGTTAGACTCACGTGCATTAGAAACGCCTGAGAAATTTAATCCCGAATTTAAATTGAACCTCCAAAAACATTTATGCCAGGAAAACTTTCAAAAACCAAACACCACTTGCTCTCTTTTCCCAAGGACAGCCCCATCACAGTTTTTAAATTAAAAATCAGCACTCCAACAACCAAACTTTCTTCTTCCTCGTCAACCGTAATCTTATTATGAATGCCTGACCAACTGAAAAACTCAAGTAACAGAACAAACTTTTTTTTTCATCATTAAATTTTTCCCAAGGGAAAAAAAAAGGCATCTTACTCAAACTCAACAAGCATCTAATCAAGCGTTAAAAAACACGAACAAGAATTTTTTTTTCTTCCAAGTTTGTTCGGCATATTGAATTCAGATTAACTTTCCGCCAGTGTTCTGATTATCCAAAAACAGAGAAGCCCCGCAATGAATGCGTGAACAAGGTGATGACAGGATAATATGGGCAAGCACTCTTCGGATCGGCAATCTTTATTATGTTCGGCCACTCACCCATATTAGCACACTCAGAATTTGATTAATTAACGCCCACGCAGATGATGAATTCTCTTCAAGAAAGGAAGATAAAGGCGAAAAAGAATGTGCGATAAACGAAGTCCTGATAGGATTAAGTCCTCCACTAATTACCATCGAGAATTATCAAAAGACTTTCAACAAAATAAACGTAAAATTTAAAAGAAAAATGTAAAACTATGGATGAACAGCCATTTTTTATTTTCTTCTGTCGGTTCAATGAAAATTAGTTCTATTCAACAACATAATTGGAAAGAAAAAAAAGGTGAAAACTTTAATTCTTTCAACTTATTTTATTACAAATAATTATATTATTGCAAAATTATTTGCAATAAATCAGATGATGCTTATAACATTTTGAAGGATTGCACTGGCAATGGCTAGAATAAATTTTAAAAATTGGGTTAGATATTAAAAAACCTGTGAATTAATAAGCATTTTAATTCTTCTGATATTTCCATGAAAATGAGTTAAATGAAATATATATCTAAAATCCCTTCCATAACATTAGGCACTTATATAAAAATGTAATTCACGTATATGAAAATATATGCATATATGGTAGTATTTTTCCCACTGGAAGAGTTGTGACATTTTGTTCTCAGGAGAGAAGAATGTATGCAACTTTAAAAACCCATCACTTTAATTTGACGGCAGATAAGCAGTGTTGTGTGTAGTTATATTGCATGCAATTAATATTTTGTACTAATGAGAATAACCTGTTACTCAAATCTGATAGCAGATATTTAGTGTCATGGATAATGAGATCTCATGAATTTAGCGATTGTCTGTGGGACCTTCACAGGTCGAAATAGTTACAGATGGAATATGGACTACACCATGAGTTGTGGCATAGTGATTGATGCAGACCATGGGCTGAGAAAGTGCCTACTCCATTGGGGAGTGAGGGAAGTTGCACCCCTCTCTTAAAAAAAACTTCTTAAAGGGAGGTTTTTGAATAAGAAGAAAAGTTCTACGATGAATCGACAAGAAGTGTTGTTTTTCTTTTTTTTCTGAAAGTGACAGAACAGGCTGGAGTTTCCGCCTATTTACAAGGCGAGTCCCTTGTAAATAGGCGGAAACTCCGGCGTGTGATAATGAAGGTGTTCCGCAGACAAGTTGGACCAAATTCGTCGTAGTCTAGATAACTCTGAAAATCTCCGTCCTTGGAGTAAATTGCATTTGTGTATCTAATTTTATCTTTAATTTTTATTTCTGTGGAAATAGAGTTCTGTATATATAAATAATGCTTGTAAATAAAATTTAAAGTGTTTCCATGAACCTGAAAGTGGCCCACTTCTTGAAGCCGTTATAGGTCTAGTATAGGCTGAGACGTTACAAAACTAACGATTTTATCAAATAAATGTATTTGATGCTAAACAATCATAGAATATGATTACAATCATAGAATATGATTACAATCATAGAAAATGATTGTTTTGCATCAAATACATCTTTGGTATCGGCGACTGGCGACTTTTAAATGTAAATTGTTAGCAAGAAATCTTACTTTTTACTATTCCAGCAGCTATCGTGTGAAAAACTGGCAAATGGCCAAATCAGATGGATTCAAACGCAGCAGTGTGTTAAAGAAGAAAGGTAATTGCGGAAGCATTTTAAATTCAATAAAATAATTTTTCATAAATAAAATTTTAATTGCATAATATCAAAAGAAAAAAAAAGGGAAAAATTCCACATTATTAAAATATTTTATTTTTTAAAATTGCTTTGCGACGCGTACGTCTGACTAGCATCCTAAACAAATAATCGATTTGTCCGTCTGTGAACCGGATATTTACCTCTCCACTGAATAGTACATGCTATTTAATTAGCCTAGACTTATTTAAAGTCTTTTTTTTTTTTTTTTTGTCGATGTTAGAGGCAAATAAAAAAAAAAAGAAAATCACAAGTTATTAAAGATATAATCATATGCATATATATAAAGCAATTCATACTTTTTACTGTCATATTTTAACTGATTTAATTTTACACATAATTGCAATAATTTTAATATTTTTTTAATTTATGCATTTATTTTCAACATTTCAAACAACATTATTATTACGATGTTATATGTTATTACGACAACGAGTTTAATTGATATTCTTCCTTAATGCTTTCAGTACTCTAACCCGTCAAAAACATATCTAACAAAATATTTTTTTAAGTAAATAATCCAATTTCGAAAAGTTATTCATACCATTCATAATATCACTGGCATCATTTGAATTATTGGGAATAATATTGTATAATAATAGTAATAAAATAAGTTGCTGAAATAAAATTCAACTTTTCCTTTTCAATTATATTGTAGAATAGAACTAGTTTTCACTAATCCGACAGAAGAAAAAAAAAAATGGCTATTCATTCATATTTTTTTCTTTTTAATATTTAACACAATTTAAAAAAGTTATTCTAAACATTGTATGTGCAATTGTTCAAAATGTTATTAACATCATCTGAATTATTTAGAATAATTTTGAGTAATATTCGTAATGAAATAAGTTGCCGAATTAAAGTTTCCAGCTTTTGCTTTCGAATTATGTTGTTCAACAGCACTAATTTTCATTAATCCGAAAAAAAAAAAAGAAGAAAAACAAATGGCCATGCATTTTTGTAGTTTTTTTTTTTTTTTTTAAATTTCTAACGCAATTTCAAAAAGTTATTCTAACCAATCATTATTCTTATTAAAAGTTATTCTAACAGTTCTCAAACCATTCGTTGCAATCGTTCAAAATGTTACTAGCACCATCTGAATTCTTGCAAATAACTTTGTATAATATTCGTAATAAAATAAGTTGCCGAATTAATGTTTTCAGCTTTTTCTTTCTAATTATGTTGTTGAATAGAACTAATTTTCATTGAACCGACAGAAGAAAAAAATGGCTATTCATCCATAGGTTTTCTTTTTTTAAATTTTCCCGTTTATTTTGTTGAAGGTCTTTTGATAATCCTGGATGGTAATTAGTGGAGGACTTAATCCTATCAGGACTTCGTTTATCACACATTCTTTTTTTTTTTCGCCTTTATCTTTCTTTCCTGAAGAGATTTCATCATCCGCGTGGGCGTTAATTAATCAAATTCTGAGTGTGCTAATATGGGTGAGTGGTCGAACATAATAAAGATTGCCGATCCGAAGAGTGCTTGCCCATATTATCCTGTCATCACCTTGTACGCGCCTTCATTGCGAGCCCTCTGTTTTTGGACAATCAGAACACTGGTGGAAGGTTAATCTGAATTCAATATGTTGAACAAACTTGGAAGAAAAAAATTCTTGTTCATGTTTTTTAACTCTTGATTAGATTCTTGTTGCGGTTGCGTAAGATGTCTTTTTTTTTCCCCTTGGGAAAATTTAACGATGAAAAAGAAAAAAGATTTTCTTTTTACTTGAGTTTTTCAGACGGTCAGGCATTCATAATAAGATTATGATTGACGAGGAAGAATAAAAGTTTGGTTGTTGGAATGCTGATTTTTAATTTAAACTCTGTGATGAGGCTGTCCTTGGAAAAAAAGAGAGCAAGTGGGGTTTGGTTTTAAAAAGTTTTCCTGAGATAAATGTTTTTGAAGGTTCAATTTAAATTCGCGATTAAATTTCTCAGGTATTTTGATTGTATGTGAGTCTTACGAATATAGGAAATTAAACTTTAGCTTACCTTTTGTTTTTGGTTTATTATAAATATGTAATTTCTTTTCCTTCCGGAGTGGAACAGCTCCATTGTGGGCCAACTAAATATGTCTGCCTACTGACATATTTATGGGCAGGAAATGTTTTATTTTGACGGGATAGGATCACAACGCTCTACAGTCATATTAGATCGGAACCTACAGTTTAAAGGCGGCCTGATGGCCAATTGGCTAGTTCTTTGGCTTTTGGTATCATAGGCTTCAGGTTCGAAACCTGGCAGTGGCAAAATGTTACTAGTATCATCTAAATTATTGCGAATAATTTTATAAAATATTCGTAAGAAAATAACTTAATAAAATCAAGTTCAACTTTTGTTTTCCAATTATATTGTAGAAAACAACTAATTTTCACTAATCCTACTGAACAAAAAAGAAAATAGTTATAGATTCATAGTGTGTTTTTGATATCTCACCCAATTTCAAAACGTTATTCTAACCATTGAGTGTGCAACCGTTCCAAATGTTATTAGCATCAAATGAATTATTGCGAATAATTATGCTTATTATAAGTAATAATACAAGTTTCCGAACTAATATTCAGCTTTTACTTTCCAATTATGTTGTTGAATAGCACTAATTTTCATTAATCCGAAAGAAGAAAAACAAATGGCTATGCATTCATAGTTTTTTTTTTAAATGTCTAACCCAATTTTAAAAAGTTATTCTAACCAAACATTATTCTTATTAAAAGTTATTCTAACAGTTCGCAAACCATTCGTTGCAATCGTTCAAAATATTACCAACACCATCTGAATTCTTGCGAATAACTTTGTATAATATTCGTAATAAAATAAGTTGCAAAATTAAAGTTTTCAGCTTTCGTTTTCCAATTATGTTGTTGAATAGAACAAATTTTCATTAAACCGACAGAAGGAGAAAAAAAAAAAAATGGCTATTCATCCACAGTTTTTCTTTTTTAAAATTTTCCGTTTATTTTGTTCAAAGTCTTTTGATAATCCTCTATGGTAATTAGTGGAGGACTTCATCCTATCAGGACTTCGTTTATCACACATCCTTTTTCGCCTTTATCTTTCTTCTTGAAGAGAATTCATCATCCGCGTGGGCGTTAATTAATCAAATTATGAGTACTAATATGGGTGAGTGGTCGAACATAATAAAGATTGCCGATCCGATGAGTGCTTGCCCATATTATCCTGTCATCACCTTGTTTGTGCATTCTTTGCGAGCCCTCTGTTTTCGGACAATCCGAACACTGGAGGAAGGTTAATCTGAATTCAATATGTTGAACAAACTTGGGGGAAAAAAATTCTTGTTCATGTTTTTTAACGCTTGATTAGATGCTTGTTGAGTTTGCGTAAGACGTCTTTTTTTTTTCCTTGGGAACAATTTAACGATGAAAAAAAGAAAAGTTTTTCCTGTTTTTTGAGTTTTTCAGTTGGTTAGGCATTCATAATGAGATTATGGTTGACGAGGAAGAAGAAAAGTTTTGTTGTTGGAGTGCTATTTTTTAATTTAAAAGCTATGATGGGGCGGTCCTTGTAAAAAAGATAGTAAGTGGTGTTTGGTTTTAGAAGTTTTTCTGACATAAATGTTTTTGGAGGTTTAATTTAAATTTGCAATTAAATTTCACAGGTTTTTTTTAATGCATGTTTGTCTTACGAATATAGGAAATTAAACTTCTGCTTGTCTTTTGTTTTTGGTTTATTATAAATATGTAATTTCTTCTTCCTTAGTACTCACTTCGTATGCATACTGGCAGATTCCGAGACAGAAGAGGTTTTCTTTATACGGGTAGGGTTGTCATTCTACTCCAAACGCTCTACAGTCATATTAGACCGGTAACTACGGTTTTAACGTGATGTGATGGCTGATTGACTAGCCCTTTTCTCTTTGGTACCATAGGCTTCAGGTTCGAATCCTGGCTGTGGCATGGATGTTTGTTAATTTTCGGAACACGCGTTAAACATAGGTCTTGGTCTAATTACCTAAATTGCGCAAAATATGCCAGTAGAGTGACAAATCAAACTAAACCACTCCAATGAATAGTTGGTAGAATAGTGCAGGCTATTTAATTAGCAAAGATAAGTCTGCTTTCTTCAATGTTAGAACCAAATTAAAAAAACCCACAAGGAACTAGCGATAGAACTATATATATATATATGATATAAATGTAATTCTATCTTTATATAACTATCAAATACTCCTTTGATATCCTATTGTAACAAACTTAATTTTACTCGTAATTGAAATAATCTTTATCAAGGCTATTTCTAGTAAGATTTTCTTAAATAATTTTTGCAATTTATACATTTATTTTTGACATTTTAAATGTTTTATTATGAACACGAGTTTAATTGATATTCTTGCATTTCTTTTTTTAGTACTCTGACCCATCCCATACATATCCAATATAATATTTTTTTAACATTCTAACCCGATTTCGAATAATTATTGTTACCATGCGTGTGCAATCACTGAATATGTTACTGGCATCATCTAAATTTTTGCGAATAATTTGTGTATTATTCGTAATAATATAAGTTAATGAAATAAAAATTTAACTTTTGGTTCCAATTATGTTGTTGAATAGACTCATTTTCACTAATCTGACAGAAGTAGAAAAAAAGAATAGCATTCATTCATATAATTTTTTTCTTTTAAATATCTAACCCAATTTCAAAATTATTTTAACCTTGCCATGTTCAATAGTTCAAATTGTTATTAGCATCATCTCAATTATTGCGTATAATTTTGTGTAATAATCGTTTTAAAATAAGATGCCGAATTAAAGTTCAGCCTTTGCTTTTCCAATTATGTTGGTGAATAGAACTAATTTTCATTGAACCGACAGAAGAAAAAAAATGGCTGTTCATCCATAGTTTTTTCTTTTTTAAAATTTCCGTTTATTTTGTTGAAAGTCTTTTGATAATCCTCGGTGGTAATTAGTGGAAGACTTAATCCTATCAGGGACTTCGTTTATCACACATTCTTTTTCGCCTTTATCTTTCTTTTTTGAAGAGAATTCATCATCCGCGTGGACGTTAATTAATCAAATTCTGAGTGTGCTAATATGGGTGAGTGGTCGAACATAATAAAGATTGCCGATGCGAAGAGTGCTTGCCCATATTATCCTGTCATCACCTTGTTCGCACATTCATTGCGGGGCTTCTCTGTTTTTGGACAATCAGAACACTGGCGGAAGGTTAATCTGAATTCAATATGTTGAACAAACTTGAAGAAAAAAAGTTCCAGTTTTTTAACGCTTGATTAGATGCTTGTTGAGTTTGCGTAAATGCCTTTTTTTGTCCTTGGGAAAAATGTAATGATGAAAAAGAAAAAAGTTTTTCCTGTTACTTGAGTTTTTCTGTTGGTCAGGTATTCATAATAAGGTTATAGTTGACAAGGAAGAAGAAAAATTTGATTGTTGGAGTGCTGGTTTTTAATTTAAAAGCTATGATGGGGTTGTCCTTGGAAAAGAGAGCAACTGGTGTTTGGTTTTAGAAGTTTTACTGAGATAAATGTTATCGCAGGTTTAATTTAAATTCGCGATTAAATTTCTCAGGTGTTTTCAATGCATGTGAATCTTACGAATATAGGAAATTAATCCTTTGCTAACCTTTTTTTTTTTGGTTTATTATAAATGATGTAATTTCTTCTTCTACTTCCTCATTGGCTCAACAGCCCGTAGGGGCCAAGGCCATGTTTCTAATGGCAGATTTCGGGACAGAAGATTTTTCTTTTTTACTGCGTAGGTCTGTCAGCCCTATTCTGGATGATTTATAGTCATGTTAGACAGATTTGGGATCTGACGGTCGAGTGGCTAGTGCTCTGGCACTCGGTACTATAGGTTTCGGGTTCGAATCCCGGCTGTGCCATGGATGTTTATAGTTGTTCGAATTCACTTTAAATCGTAGATGCCGGTCTCATATGACTGTAGAGCGTCACAGAGCCTTTAATTGTCAGACTCCACACCCACATCATTGCCAAATTATAAAAAGGCAACTCAGCTCTCGGCTCAGTGATGTGGTGTAGTAGTAGTCGTATCAAAATTATTGCGAATAATTTTGTGTAATATTCGTGATAAAATCAGTTGCCGAAATAACGCGCAATTTTTGCTTTCCTATTATATTGTAGAATGGAATTATTACTAATTCGATAGAAAAAAAGGAAAATGGTCATCATTCATTCATTTTTATTTTTTAATATCTAACCCAATATTAAAAAATTATACTAACCATTTCGTGTTCAATCGTTCAAAATGTTATTAGCATCATCTGAATTATTGCGAATAACATTGTGTAATATTCATAATAAAATCAGTTGCTGGAAATAAAAATTTCAGCCCTTGCTTTCCAATTATGTTGCTGAATAGAACTAATTTTTATTGAACCGATAGAAGAAAAAAAAAATGGCTATTCATCCATAGTTCTTCTTTTAAATTTTCCGTTTATTTTGTTGAAAGGTCTTTTGTTAATCCTAGGTGGTAATTAGTGGAGGACTTAATCCTATCAGGACTTCGTTTATCACACATTCTTTTTCGCCTTTATCTTTCCTTTCTTGCAGAGAATTCATCATCTGCGTGGGCGTTAATTAATCAAATTCTGAGTGTGCTAATATGGGTGAGTGGTCGAACATAATAAAGATTGCCGATCCGAAGAGTGCTTGCCCGTATTATCCTGTCATCACCTTGTTCGCGCATTCATTGCGGGGCTCCCTCTGTTTTTGGATAATCAGAACACTGGCGGAAGGTTAATCTGAATTCAATATGTTGAACAAACTTGGAAGAAAAAAAGGTCTTGTTCCAGTTTTTTAACGCTTGATTAGATGCTTGTTGAGTTGCGTAAGATGCTTTTTTTTTTTTTCCTTGGGAAAAATTTAACGATGAAAAAAAAAAAAAAAGTTTTTCTCTTGTTACTTGAGTTTTTCAGTTGGTCAGGCATTCATAATGAGATTATGGTTGACGAGGAAGAAGAAAAGTTTGGTTGTTGAAGTGCCGATTTTTAATTTAAAAACTGTGATGGGACTATCCTTGGAAAAAGAGAGCAAGTGGTGCTTTGGTTTTAGATGTTTTCCCCTGAGATAAATGTTATTGGTGTTCAATTTATATTCGCGATTAAATTTTTAAGGTGTTTTTAATGCATGCGAGTCTTACGAATATAGGAAATTAAACTTCTACTAGTCTTTTGGTTTGGTTTATTATAAAATATGTAATTTAATCGAAAAAAAACCATTAAAGCACAGTAGCAACTAGTATCATGGCGGATAATTATTTTTTTTAGCCGTGCCAAATAAAAAAGAGAGTTTTGCACTGGAAGGGGGATGTCTGCTTCGAGTTTGAATTTTGACAAAACTAAATAATTTCTTTCTTATTGTCTTTAAATAATTGTCATGTTGGGATATGTTTATTCTTTTTTGAATAATCAGGCTTATTATTTAAAAATCAATAGTATAAAAATATTATTTAACTTTATCAATATTAAAATTTGGGTCAGGTATATACTTATACCAAGGCAAATTTTTTTTCTCCAACTGAATTCTTATTGAAATTAATTGTTATGGAAATTCTCTCCAGCAGGATGCCTTGATGTTATAATTTCGTAACGAAAAGCGCTGGAATTACATTACCCGAAAGCGCCAAATATTACAGTTCTATGCCAATCTTTTTTCATCACTAGCACATATCGATGTATTATGTTCGTCGCATTTTCTCTACTTATGCCAAAGTCCAGTTAACTTCCACTATTCGCAACTGTTTTTTTCCCTTTATGGTTAGAAGATTATTTATTATCTCTCTTATATAAAGTTTTAGTTTAAAGTTTTAAAAGTTTAAGTTTTTCTCTTATATAAAAGTCAGATATAAAGTTAGTTAAAGTTTAAAGTTATTTTTTTTACAACAAAAAGCATTAGGGGTTTATAAAATTAGATGTTTGGGAAACTTTTGAAAAAAAAAAAATGTCTCCAGCTGCATCCTGTAATCTACACTACAAAATTATCAAAACTTTCAAGTTTTCTAATCCGCGGATTATAGGCTCAAAAATAAAGGTATTTTTTTCATGGCTGGCTAAAATATATTTAGGATTCCTACGCAGTTATAGTAATAAAATCGCCTAAAACGATTTTTATTTATATTTGACTGCATTAAAAATTGAATTCTTATAATAAAAAACGAATAATAAAAATTTGGTAAAATCGCAGAATAAGGGTCGTTAGGATTTGGCGTCAAAAATTCTTTTCGCCGATGTGCGCCAAATAATGGGTTATGATTGTAAGTGTAGTGAATTGCAAACAGTACAAGGGAAACCAGGTTACCACATTTGGCCGACTTATCGCCCAGTTGGCGTCACAAAAAAGTTGCGAAATCCCAATGCTTCCTATTTTGCTATTTGACCTAAAATTTCTGTAATTAAATACATAAAACTTTAATATAAAATCAAAAATTTTTATGTAAATCCAGGAATGCCAGGATATTTGACAAGCGTAAATGAATCTCGTGATTTTACTTTGCAAGAAAATTTTGGTTGCACTTTGCCAACATTTCCGTAATTATTTATTGGCTAAGTGAAAAAATTCATGAGACCAAAAAACATTTCTTGATAGGAGCTTTTCGCATCGTAAAACATAGAGTGATATTTATTATCTAACAATTCTCAATGCATCTCAATTGATATTAGTGTAAAAACTACATCATCTCAATTAATATTAGTGTAATTAATATAGTGTTAAATTTAAATATGTATCGAGTGATATTTCGTGTAATTATGAGTTATTAAGTTTATTAAATATGCCTTTTAAATTTTAATATACTTCTTTTTGTGATTTTTGGTGATTTTACGGCAGAAAATATCTAAAAGAATATTGCAAAATGCAGATGATAATAATAAAGAGGAAATACTTCTACTAATGAAAGAAAATCAAATTAAATGGAAATAAATTTAAAAAAAAAATACGAAAAACTTTTCAAAGAAATATTTTTTGTTATGCAAAAATTTTATATGTAAAACGGGGGATTAACAAACATTGTAAAAAGAATATTTATTTTAATCTTTTAGTAAAGTATCGAAAAAATAAATATGTTGAAATAAAAAAAATGCAATAATAAAACTTAGAATTTAGTATCAAAGTGTTTCTTTTCTTCCTGTTACAACATCGTTAATGTAAAGCAACTTGCAATTAAAATTTATGCAGGAGAATTTCTGTCTACTAAAAAAAAAAAAAAAAAATCAAAGTTAAAAGAAAAAAAATCAAAGATAAAAAAAAAATAAGGTAAAATAATTGGAATCAACATAAATTCTTCACCCGAAACAGAGATTGAATTATTTTCTTTTAAATCTTATGTAAATCTTACTTGCATATTTATTTTTTTGTGTGTGTTCAATTACAATTAAATATTTTCTTTGTAATTCCTCTTAATTTTTATTTTATTATTTTTTAATCGTTTGTTAATTTAAATCAGTTACTTAAATTTAATTACTTATAGTAACAAGGATTTATCCGAGTTTTAAGGAACGACGATATGTAATAATTTTCTATCCATGAAATAGACTGTCTCGAGAATGCTCGTTTTCAATCGATCTACAGGAATCGCGCAGCTCAACTCTGGTAGAAAGAAAAAGATTAACATATGTGTAAAGATTAAACTTTAAAAACAAATATTACGTAGTTTTGTGTATAATATTAGAACTTGCTGTAAAATTGCAGAACAGGGCAGTTGGGAATTGGCGTCAAAAAATCTTTTCTCCAATGTTTGCTAAAGTACCTGTTTTAACTGTAAGTGAAGTGAATTGCCAATAATATAAACAACTAACATATTTCTATAATATACTTGACAAAAAACTCACATTAATCAAATCCATTGTAAGCATCGATATTTTATCGATCTAAGCCGCTTCCCATAGACATACCAGCAAAAGAATCACCCAGACATCTTTCCTACAACACACCGTGGTACTATACACATTAAAGTTACCATCTTACTTAAATTCAAACAGTTGTTTAATTTAATGACAGAAAAGCAAATTGAAAATCCTTCACTACTCAGCATCTATAACAGAAGTTAAACAATCCGTAAGAAAAACAGCTATTTCCAAAATATCCTTGATAAAAACTCACATTAATCAAGCCCATTATAAAAATTAATATTTTATCGATGTAAACGATTCCCTATTGAAATTTAATTAGCCAAGGTCATCCAAACAACCCTTCTACAACTCATGGGGAAACGATACACATTAAAGATACCATCCAATACACATATAATCCTAATTAAATTCAGCAACTTGCATGGGAAACGACGAAAAGCAGCCAGCAAATCCTCCAGGACTCGGCATCTTTAATAGAAATTAAACAACACGTAAGGAGATCTGTTCCCGTCTTACCAAGAAAAAAAAAAAAAAAAGAAATTATTCGAGACAGGGAAAAATTAAAGATGGATAAAAATGTGTCGAATGTCGCATTATTCGCTAATTATCAAACCATCCTCCGAGATGCGGTCCCGTTTTTCTCGAAAAAAAAAAAAAATCAATTTATCGCCGGTCTTGTCGAAGAAAAGAACACGCTTGCCCACCCATTCTATTTGCATGCTAATAAAGCGACAAGGATTATGTTGCAACACACCAACACAAAGTACTAATTAAGTCGAGGCGATGAATTATGCGTACACTGGAGCATATTAATGTGTATAGTTTGAAAGACATTTTACTCTAATTAATATCAAAGCCAGATGGGAGAATACAAGAGAGATTATAAAGGGGGCTGGGTTAGGGGGAGTGAGATTTGCTTCGGGTCGATGGGTCTGAAGATACTGTTTTAAGAAAAAGGAAAAGATGTTTATTTATATGGGTATTAAGTAATATGAGCTAAAATATATGTAGAATATCTTATTGTTCAATAAAAGGTAAGAATCATCAAGATAATTACACATTGCATGGATTTTGTCATTTCTTTGATCCTAAAGAAATGTAAATTAACCTATTCAGAGATTATAATAGTACAAGTTAGAGCCTGATATTTTTAATCCCTGGGCTCCATGTGGAAAGATGTTTACTTATATGGGCAATGGTTAGTGTAGGCTTATTTTCCTATAAAAGGTAAAAATCAGGTAGCATGGATTTTGGTCATCACTTTGATCCTAAAGAAATGTAAATTAACCTATTCAGAGATATAATAATATTTTGTAAAGTTTCAAGCGTTTTTTGTAGTTAGATTTAGCTGCATAGGACCAGACAGGGCAAGCGTACGTGAGAAATGCGCGAAACATAGCAGTATAAAGAATAATATTAGAGAAAAGAAGAATAGTGGAGTGTGGTCTTGATTCATTGTTGTTCATTGATGTAAACTAAATTATTTCTCAAAATAAAAAAAAAAAAAAAAAAAAAAAAAAAAAAAAAAGCGATGTTTAGTTGTCTTATTTATCAAAATTTGCTAAGACAGCACTGCACAACTGGAACACATAACACACGAAAACAAAATTATATAATAACAAGTATAAAATTATATTTGCAAAATCATTTAAAAGATAGTTCGTTGAAGGGTCTTTTGTGTCCTCCGTACTACCTGAAACTTTATACTCGACTGTGCACACTCCCATTTCTCTTTCTCCCTCTCTCATTATTTCCAAAAAACACAACCAAAGTACAAATTCAAACTTAAGGGATCTATCAACCTTGAACTCTTCCCCGTTGGCTATATTTTTGTTTCGGCAAGACATGGTGGATCCTTACTATAATGTTTTTAATTACGATACTCAAATGTTCATCATCTCCAGCAGCGTAAACAGATTTGCTGTCAAAACTCTTCAGTGCCCATGCGTGCCTTTAAGTATCAGGAGTCCTGAACTCTTCACTCTCTCTCTCACACACACAAAAAAAAGGAGTTGCAGTTTTATTTTCTTAATATGTGAAATTAGATCAATATGTAATTCGGCGTTGTGAATGAGAGCAACTTATGGCTAAATTTAAACAAAGCCCATGAATTTTTTTAATTAATAACGGAATGAGGGATATTCCCCAGGATAGAGCCCAGGATTTCCTGATTGTTTTATTAATTTATGTACTATTGTGTAAATTTTTCTTACTCTTATTTTTAGCTAGAATGAGTAGAAATTTAATTACGGTTTTGAAATACAGGACGTTAATGATACGCTATTTTAATTCATAATACAGGGTTAGCATAATTGAGTGACTGGATTTTAAAAAATTATATTTTGTTCTTCAGATATTTATAGTTATTAAAACGAGAAAAGATCCTTTATAAAACTGGTTTGGAATTGTAGGTGGCAATAATTTACCACCATTCATATGGCTAGCAAGATCTCCTGATTTTATGCCATGTGATTTCTTCTTATGAGGTTATCTTAAAGATCTTGTTCATAATCCACCACTACAAAAAGAACTAAACTTAAAGAATGCATCAGTGCTGCATTAAGAACCATCGAAGTTGAAGGCGTAAAACTATGTGAAAAGAACATTAATTATTTACACATTAATTATTTGCCATGTTACGCATAGATTAAAAAGTTTATAGCAAGAACATTCATAACAAAAAAAAAAACTAAATTTTTCTTTATTTTCATGTTTCCTTAACACATCTACCAGATAATCTTATTATATGGCTTAACTCAAAATTAAAGTGTGAGTTTTTAAGATGTCCTTGACTTGATCTTGCTTTGAAAATAAACCTTTTAAAAACTTTATAAATAAGTTTTTTATAAACTCAAAAATTTATAAATTATCACAAAATTTTTTTTTACACAAAAATATAAAATAGTTCTTTTTCTTCTTAATTAGAAACTTTTATAGTTCACTTCTTTTGATATTTAACACAATCCTAATTGCATTAAAAATTTTCATATATAGTATCATCCCATTTCTAAGTTTCTCATTTTTAATTTTTTAAAGAAATGCAGAACTTGAAGTACAAATTTCTTTCCTTACTAAATATCAACAAAAATAAATAAATAATAATCTGTTGTAGCGTGGGAAGTCGGATCAGATTTTGCCCAATGTGAAAAATTTTGATAGCATTAAATTTTTTTTTTTTTTATTGAATGTAAGAATTTTTCCATTCTGTCTTATGGATCAATTTGTGTGATATTTTTAGAAACTCGACATTTTTGTTTTACACGTGAATAAAATATTTATGTAAAAATTGGAAGCATTTCACTTTAGTATTTAATCTCATCAACAAAGTAAAAGTTTAGAGCCAATGTCTATATATAGTATAGTGGTTTAATTTAGAAAGTTTCTTTCTTGCCTACGGATAATCCAAATCATGATTAATGTTAAAATAATTTGCTATTTAAATATAGGATTTTTATAATATACTTTGTAAGTGGATTTATTATGTATTTATTATTTACTAATAAATACTAATTATTTTTGTTGTCGTTCTCACACCACTGTGTGCTGCAACATCAACCTAAAGAGTCAATCACGCAGCACCGCGTATTGTAGAGGGTACCTCAGTAGCCAGTCACGCTTTCGAATCGATGGCGTTTTTGACGGTCAGGATCTTACTTCATTAGTCAGATTACCAAGTGGGAGTTTTTCGGGTTTACTCCCCATACGATTAGCAAATGCTGAGTAGTGCCTCTTAAAGAACTTCCGCGACATGGAACCAAGTCAGACTTCCACCTACTGGTGTACCATCACAACAGAAGCTGTCCCCTTTCCCACCATCTGAGAGTAGACTATTCACTCTCGTCCCTCATTGTCGGACAACAACAACAATTTTTGAAACTTCAGGATTAAATAAATAATATCATAATTTGTCATGATCGAAATTCTTTGATGGCCATACATGTCAAAAATGTTTTGAGCCCGACTCGTGGCTCAGTGCTAAAGTGAGCCGCTGGTGAGCATTAGGAACGAGGTTCAATCAGCTAGAGGCATTGTTGTAGACCCTGTTTCAAAAACGAGGATCCACGATGTGGTTTGTGATGTTTATCATCTTGACTCGTCAGTCAACCTAGTCAACTCGTCAGCCATAGTCAGACAACCTGGCTGGAGTAGGGGTAGTTTCCGTTAAGAGTCCCCCAGAAAGCCACTACTTTTTCAGCGATTCGGGGCCAAGGCAGACTTTTACCTACGGGTGCTCCAACACAACAGAAACTGCTCCCTTTCCCTCCATTCATGAACCAAACGGGTTCTTAGACTGGTTTAGATTTCATCATCTTGGCCTTGGTCTCATTTTCCTCTCTGCCGAACACTGAAGATTTGTCACAACGATAACAGTTGTTGAAATTTATTGATTATATAAATAACATCATAATTTGCCTCGATAGAAATTGTTTAATGGTCTAGCAATGTGAGAGAGAGAGAGAGAAGAAGATTCTTGCCTTCAAAAATTTTTTTTTTTTTCGCAATGAGAGAAATTTTTTTTTCACAAAATAAAAATTATATTTGAAAAAAAACTGTACACGAGTATTATGATAAATTTTTTCATGAAAAATATCACAAAATAATAACCATTTTCAAAAAGCTTATGATAAAATATTTGTCAGATTAAAAATAATAATCCGAAAATAGATTATTTTTAAAAAGCGTAATTTTTCTTGTGCAGCTGAAAAATAGGGAAATAAAAGACAAGTTTTAGCTCCATGTACCTTATAAATGAAGTTAACAAATCTTAAGGTAGGTGGATATATTTTTTTGCAAGGTAAAATTCTCTCAAAAAGAACTACACGAATAAGAATATAATTTAACTTTAATCTTTTAGTCAGGTTTTGGGATAGCAAAACGTGTATCTGAAAGTACCGGGCTTACTGGAGGATTAAATTAGCGTTGTGATAAATTAGCATTCTATTTTCTAACCTTAACTTTTCTTTTTTTTTTTCAGGGAAGTCCTTTTTCTTTGTCTATATTTTTTTTTCTGCATTTTCTTTTAAAAGTTTGTTAGTGATTAATTCAGTTTCATTTATATTCCTTGTGCATATTTTTTTGGCGCCTTAATTGCTCAAACTGTTTCGCATCACGGCAAGGTTTTAGCTGGTGAATAATAAAATCTCTAATTTAACTTTAGAATCATTAATTTCTGGATTTAAAAAATAAACGCATAAAAACTAAAAAATAAAGAAAAGGTAAATAAAAATTGTAATTTTAAATTCTTTAAATTTTTTTGAACAACTGTTATTTATTTTTTTACTTGAAAAAAGTGGTTTTTTTTTAATTACAGACATGAAAGCAATACAACATAGCCTCCCCATATTTGTAAATTTTATAATGAAATAAGATTTAAATGACGAATTCCACAAATGGATTGTAATTTTTATTTTTATTTAGTTTATCACTTTACGGTAATTTTTTACGTTAATTACCGTAAAGTGATAAACTAAATAAAAGGGAGTTGAAAAGGGATTCCGAACCACTAACAAACAGCCATGCCAATTCCGGGATTCGAACCAAAGGCCAGAGCATTAGCCAATTGGCCATCAGGCCACATTATTAGTTATTTATTTTTAAACCTGCTTTTTATTCTTTTAGATTTTTATTCTGACCAATATAAATTTTTGTTTCACATTTGTTAAAGTTCCTTGTGCATATTTTTTGGTCTTAATTGCTCAAATTGCTCCGCGTCACTGCAAGGTTTTAGCTGGTGAATAATAGAATCTCTAATTTAACTTTAGAATCATTAATTTCTGGATTTAAAAGTTAAATACATAAAAAGTAAAAAAAAAAAAAATGAAAGAGAAAAAATTTAAACTTTTAAATTTCTTAAAATTTTTTATGAACAAGTGTTATTTATTTTATTTTTTTAAAAGATGTTTTTATTAAAATTACACACATAAAAACAATACAAGATAACTCCGTACCATATTTATAAAATTTCTAATGAAATAAGATTTAAATGATGAATTCCTCAAATGGATTGTCATTTTTATTTTGTGCTATTTATATACTGATTGTCATTTTATCAAATCCATGAACCCGTGTGTTCTCAAACAAAGAAAAACCACTCCAGGATCAAAATTCTTAAACCGTCGAACCATAATAAAGGATAAACGAAAACAATGGATAATATCGAAAATTATGTGCAACCATATTTCCTTTCGCCATATTCTTAACTGATTTATAAGAAATTTCAACAGACATTTATTAGGCTGTACATCCTAAATATCTTCATAAACTTATATAGTATTAGTTATCAAAGCCAAAGGAACATAAACTCGTCATTAATAAAGGTTCTTAAATCTAATGACCAAAGTAAAATAAAATTAAAGAAAAATTCTATGCATGGTAAAGATTCCCATGTGGCTGAAATCCATTCTCTTCCCCAATATTTCTGTTTGTAAAGCTACCTAGAATTCTCACTACATTGGATTTCCACTTTTGGTAATAATATACAACTACAAAAAGTATACGAAGATATTCGCCAGGTATGACATACCAAACGTCTTCTAAATTTGCTATATCAGTTAAGAACGCTTGTGGCGGAATATAATCTTCGAGATTATCCATGATTTTTGTCATGGCGCCATATTTTTAGTCTACAATGTGGTGCAATAGCAATTAATAGGTTGATGCAATAGGATTATCGCCATAATAGCCAAAAATATTAAACAAAATATATTAAAATCCTTTATGTTTTTTTTTACCCGGAAATATCTTTTATTTACCTCAATTTTACCCAGTATATCTAAAGATATCTGCCAGTAGGCTGATGGCCTTGCCACACCATGGGTCTACTGTGCCAATGAAGAAGATCGAAAGATACTCACTGGTCAATGGACGTCATCAAATAGGGCTGGATTTTTCCTATAGGCTAACTGGCTTCAGCCTAGGGCCTCAAAATCAGAGGGGCCTACATTAAAATTGTTAGCAAAATTAGAATTATACTATTCTAAAAACAGTAAACACTGAATCGAAAATAAGGAGAAATTCTTCTAATTTACTATTTCGTTTTAAATGTATACTTGGATTAAATCAATTCTTAAATAAAATAACTATTAACATACAATTTAATATGATATTTTCTTTTTTTGTGATCTGGATTTTGTTGAATAAAGTTCCATTTTTAGTTTAGTTTAAATCTTAAAATTCATAATAATTCATACTTTAATTTTAAATGCGAATTATGATGAATTAAATTTATCTGAATTGAATTTGCTTTAATCTAAAATGTATTGAATATATTTAATTTAATAGAAAACATGATAATTTTATTGCATATTTTATTTTCGTAATTTTTATTATTTGAATTTTAGTTCTTTGTAAATGTTGTGTGTTATGTTTGATTAGTTATTGTTATAAGTATGGTGCTGAGAATAAATGTCCATATAAGTGTTCTCGACTTTTTTTATTATCCGTGCCACATTTTTTATAAAGATCAATACCAATCACAACGTGTTTCATTTACCATATTGATATATATCACAGTAATGATGTGTTTCATTATCTCTCATGCAATTTACAAACTTAAAAATGGGAGGTGAAAGGGCCTCATAAGTGGAATAGCCTAGGGCCTCTTTTCATCTAAATCCGGCCCTGCCACCAAGCATAAATAATGGTGAAAAATTTAATTACAAATAGGAAAAAAAAAAAAAAAAAATTGATTGTGGTTTCATTTGAAAATTTTATTCACAAGTACTTTTAGCCCCCTGTCAATCGTTTTTATTTAAGGTGCTAATATGCAGGGTGGTTATAATTAAGTGACCCTATTCAGACCCCTCTCTGAACCCGTTCTACCTAACGGATTTTTATGAAATTTGATATATATGTGCATAAACCATGGGGAGAAGATTTCTGGAATAACAAATAGTTCAAATTTTGCCCACCAGAGGAAATTGTGGCACCTAAAGAAGGACAAAAAATTTGTCAGAAGTATTAAAATTTATTCAAGTACAGAATATACTCAACGTGTGCTTCATTGATATCAATTACGTGTTAAAAAGCTCGTTATAGCGTGTTCAATGGTAGAGAAGAAAAACTCTCGAGGGATTTCAGCACATCGCGCGTAATGCTGGGTTTCAACTCGGAAACTTCGCATCCTGAAAAGCTCTCTGATATGCCCAATTCTCTCGCCAAATTTAGCCCGAAGCAGTTTTTCTGACTTGGCGCCCAATGTGAGGAGTTGCTCCATCTTGTATGAAGACAGTGGCCTGCAAACATTGTCGTTCCTGTAAAGGGAATGACCTGTTGTTGAAGGAGTTCGCTGTAACTGAACTCATGATAGAGCAGGTTTTAGAACCTTAAGGAGTGGAAGTTTCAAAGAAAACGATCCGAAGACAAAAATCAGCAGTGAATCTACACCATGCAGTCACGTAATCAGAAAGCAGTGGTTTGTCGGTGCAGGTTGTTGGAGGTGAAGCACCCCATATACGGTAATTTTGATTATTCAAGCTCCATGCATCATAAGATTAGATGCAAGAAAAGTGCATCTAATCTTACCATAGAATGGTACCATGCATCATAAACTTACATTCTCTAAAAAAATCGGCAAGCAAATTCATAGCGTGTTTGGTGGTCTTGAGGTTGCCAGCATTTTGCACCATTGGATCTTATACGAATACCATTTTAAATTGATCGCAACATTTTTTACTATTGATCACAAAATCCTAACTAACACGACATCGATTGAACACTTGTTGAAGAATAGCTGGAAGTGGAGGATCTCAACCACGGCAGCAGCGACTTCTTCGATAGTTACATTCGTAAGAGTTTTCCGCCTTCTTCCTGGCAGCAATCCAGTCTCTGTTTCCTAACCATCTTCTTCAAATTATTCTTTGACATGGTCCTTTTCGAAATCCTTTGGGGACGATATTCTCGCAGTGCAGCTACTCTATTGCTGCCGTTCTGATAAAACAGTTTTATTAGTAAGTCTCAATTAACGATGACAAGGCATGCAGAATGATTTTCTGGTTCGACTGTTAACTCTTTATAGGTTTGACTGCTAATCCCTTGATAGGTTTTTGCCGCAAACCCCATTTCGATACATATTTATTTTTTTCCTAAGTTTTTGTCCACCAAATCGTCAAAATTAGGAGGTACTCTGGGTCAAATAAGGTGGCATGGAGGAGTAGGACTTTCTTCACTTCTTCCGCCTTTTCTAGAATGTATATTTAAAATATACTTTCTAATGAACTCAGGCCTTTGAACTTTTTAAAGACAAAGGGCATAGCCATTATCCTTTGCTAATTCTTGAGTGTTAGGCAAATGAATAGTTACATCTGTCTGGGTCTCGGTTAGAATAGCCTCACTGTGCCCATGCATGTCGTAAAAGGGGACTAAAATGTATATAACCGGGTGGGTTAAAATCAGGCTTCTCCCTTTGGGTGCCCCATGTCTTTTGTGCCGGACAAAAAGAAGCTGCATTGTTTGCCCTTTATCATGAAACTCAAAGTTTAAGAATTTTTGATCTTGGAGCGGTTTTCCCTGTTTGAGAACACATGGATTCATGGACTTGGTCTAAATGTTGCTGTCGACCAGAATTGTGATCAAGGAAATGACCACAACAACAAAAAAATAGATATAGAAATTAAAATGAAAGCAATCCATTTGGGTTTTGTCCAACAAATCACTTCCAAACTTAGGAGACCCCATAGGTCCAAAATAAGGGGTATGGTAAATGGGGAATGTTCCACTATCAATACAAAGTTTTATTCTATTGCCATTAGGCTTTTAGAAGGATGTTCAGGGAATTCGCCTGGAATCCATAAAAAATTATTGAACTATTCAACACATTTCTTTACTAAAATGACTAAAATGGGTACCCGGTGCCAGGGTATAATAGGAAGGGGTAAATGAGACTTCTCCCACTTTGGATGCCCCCATGTCTTTGTGCCACAAGGTCAAGGACAAAAAAAGAAGCTGCATTTTTCCCTTTATCACGACATGTCAGTTTTCTCACGGGATCGTGGGTTTAGTTTAGTTTCCTGTCAAGTTCCTGTCAACCAAATATTCATAATAATTCAACATAAATATTCTTTTAAATGAAAAGTTAGAATAATTTTTAATTGAAAATATCTATTAAAATTTCATTAAAAAATCTTTTGTTTTAACGATACTGCAAATAGCTTTCTAACAGCAATTTAAATTAATTTAATTTCCTGGTAAACGAAAACACTCTAGTTCAGTTAGAAATAGTTTTACAGTTAGATTTGATTATGCTTACGGACAAGGATCTAGATCGAGACAGAGAGAGAGAGAGAGAGAGAGACAGAAAGTACACAGAGAAGTACAACACCCCAAGTGATTCACAAAATTAAATATCATTAAAACAGATAAATGCATCTGGCATTAATATTGTCCAATTAAATTTTGCATTATTTTTTTTTTTTTTAAACATTTCTCAATATCGCCTGGAATTAATTTTTGAAATAAAACTGGCTCGTTACTTAAATAACAAACATAAAGCTTCTTGCAGCAACAGCAGATAATATAGACACGGCTGAATTCATTATACGTCACAGAGAGATTTCTCCAGGGATTAAATTAATGATGGAACTTCGCATTTTCCATAAATTAAGTCCCCGAGAGCTGAAAATTTTCCTGGGGAACTGAAAGGAGGAGAGGAGAAGATCGATCTATCGTTGTTTCAGGAGCAGACGGTATTTTTAATGTTCTCCGATCACGATCTGGCAACGGAACACATTTAAATTCTATTCGCTTAAGATTTTAAAGTAATTCCAAAGGGCATATTGGGAACGATATGTTAGTCGATTATAAAGTCGCTGTCGGGATAATAAGTATCGAGGGATATTTCTACTTATATTTTTTTGTTAACCCAAAAATTTATTTAAAATTTATTTAATTATTTGATTAATTTTAAAGCTAAATATATATTTAAGTTTTGCTTCGTTCTGAATCATCTTTATGTCATTATAAGAAATTTCATATTCATGCTGTAGCTTTTATTTTCTCACGGCAAGAGTTTTGTCATTTAATTTCCATAATAGAAGAATGTTATTTTAACAACCCATCACTCAAATTTGACAGCAGACAAACAGTATTGTGGTATTTATATTGCATGCAATTAGTGTTTTGTACTTATGAGGACAACCTGTCACTCAAACCTGATAGAAGATATTTAGTATCATGGATAATGAGACCTTCTGAATTTAGCGAATTTTTGTGCTATCTTCACAGGCTGAAACAACTACAGATTGAATACGGACTAAACCATGAATTGTTCCATTGTGTTTGGTGATAGACCATGAGCTCAGAAAATGTCTACCCCAATGAGAAGTGGGGGAAGCTGACCCCCTCTTGACGGATTGTCTTAAAAAGGAGATTTTTGGTGAAGGAGTAATATTGCCAATTAAATTTTGTATTATTTTTCTAACCATTTCTCAATATCGCCTGGAATTAATTTTTGAAATAACACTGACTCGTTACTTAAATAACAAACATAAAGCTTCTTGCAGCAACAGCAGAGAATATGGACACGGCTGAATTCATTACACGTCACAGAGAGATTTCTCCAGGGATTAAATTAATGATGGAACTTCATATTTTCCATAAATTAAGTCCCCCGAGAGCTGAAAATTTTCAGGGGAACTGAAAGGAAGAGAGGGAAGATCGATCTATCGTTGTTTCAGGAGCAGACGGTATTTTTGATGTTCTCTGATCACGATCTGGCAACGGAATACATTTAAATTTTATTCGCTTAAGATTTTAAAAAGTAATTTCAGATGCTACATTGAGAACGAAGTATTAGTCGATTATAAAGTCATCGTTGGGATAATAAGTATCGAGGGGATATTTTTCTTCTAATACATTTTTATATCTCAGGAATTTATATAAAATTAATTTAATTATTTGCCTAATTTTAAAAGTAAAAATATATTTTAGTTTTGCTTCGTTCTGAATCATCTCAATGTCATTATAAGAAATTTTATATTAGTGTATCAAAAAAAAAAAAGTAAATTTTATTCTTCATTACTTTTAACTACACTCATGTCCATAAATTAACGATAATGAAGTTCAGGCAAAAGAAAGAGACAGTAGCAAAACAAATTTGACTTATTTGAAAAGTCTATTTACTAAACAAAAAGGTAAAGAGCAAAAAAGATGCTATATGTTTGACATAATTAATAAAAATTGCGATTTTTACTCCCTGGAGCAAATTTCAAAAAGAACCTATTTACAAAAAACAGTATAACATGGTTAGAATGATGGTTAATATGGAGTATGTCTCCCGGACGATGCATTACAGGCCTTACAACGCCTAGGAATGCTGAGTATCAAATTCTCAATCTGATCTTGGGGAATCCCTCCGAAGTTCTGGTTGACAGGTGGGAGGTGGTTGACGGGCTGCAATTCGTCGGCCAAGCATATCCCACACATGCTCTATTGGATTAAAGTCCGGTAAAGTTAAAGTATGCTGGCCAATCCATACGGGTGATATCCTCAACTGAAGGCATTCGTCTACAATGTTTGCACGGTGAGGACGGGCGTTGTCATCCATAAAAGAAATTCAGCACCCATGGCGCCCTGTAACAAACTTACATGTGGTTCCAAAATGACATCCCGATAGATGTGGCCTGTCATCGTTACACTCTATATGCAGGTCAGTTCTGGAACCAAGAATAATTCCTCCCCAAACGAGCCATCCTGCACCACCGTAACGATGTCGTTCAATAGTGTTCTCTTGGTGGTAACGGGTACCTGGCGCTCTCCATATAATTCCTCTCCCTGAAAGTCCGGCGAGAATCAGACTGCAAACTAAACCTGGACTCGGACTCGTCGGAAAACATCACACGTTTGTTGCGGTGTCCACAATGCATGCTCTACTCCAGGTAAATCTCAGGCAACAGTGAGTTGCGGTAAGTGGAACATCTGACAGGCCTACGAGCATATAGACCAATATGCCTAAGCGTCTGTACACGGTCTGCCTTGAAACTGTCGTACAGGTAGCTGAAGAGAGCGGACGAGACAGGTCTGATGCTGTGCTCCGTCTATTTCTTTTGGCAGTAACTGCTAAATACCGGTCCTCATTCGGCGTTGTAACTCGGGGGTGACCTGTGCTGTAACATCTACATTACCATCATCTTGGAATCGTTGCCAAAGCCTGGAGATGACACTCTGGGCGATTCAAGTTCCTCGGATACTTCCAGCTGGGTACGTCCACATTCCAGTCGTCTGATAATTCTACCACGTAAAAAATCATCCAAATGCTTCCTTTGTGCCATAACTATGCGGTTATTGCACTGAAAAAGGCTTTAAAGCGCTTGTGAACAATTTTACGTCTTTGCCACCATTCATATATACCCCTCTCTTACACTCTCGTCATTGTGACGTACTGTCCGCGCCATCTGGTGGTTTCCTGTAATTTGCATAGTCTTCTTCAAGATGTGTGTGATAATTCTATAGGTAAAATTTTTATTTTTAGAGTTCAATTTCTGTGTGATTCTGAATTATCCTTAATTTATGGACATGAGTGTACAATGTATTTAAAAACTCTTAACAATCCAAGACAACAATAATTTTGGAGTTGGAATGCAGTTTAACTTCCCTCTTGATGGAGAGATTTTTTTTGGAGTACAAGAAATTATATTTTTCATGACTTTTACGGATTAATAATTAAAAAAATTATTAAAATATCTAGTTCTAATCAAGTCAACAATAATTTTGTAATTGAAATTCAGTTTAACTTCCATCCTTGGTTGAGGGGGATTTTGGAGGACAATGATATAAATCCGGGGCCTGATGGCTGTATGATTAACGCTCTGTGCCCTGGATGTTTGTGGTGATTCGGACAACTTAAAACAAAACTTTAAGACTTTTAAACTAACTTTAAACTTTTAACTTTTAAACTTTTAACTTTAAAACTTTTAACTTAAACTTTTCGGACACTTTAAATCGTAAATCCTGGTGTAATCTAACTGTAGAGCGTTGAGTGTGGACCTGACGGTCTTACTCCGTAAAAAACACCTCTCCGTCTCAAAATCTGCCAGTAGGCAGATGGTCTTTACCCGCCATGGGGCTGTTGCGCTAATGAAGAAGAAGAAGAATGATATTAATCTAACTTTTGCGTACTCAAAATCAGAGAACACCTGGTTAATTAATGCCTCGTCTTACTCGGTTATTACTGTGCAAATCGCACATTTACGTTTCACATGTTGAAGCTCTTTAAAAAAAAAACCTACATGCTGAATAATTTTAAAAGTATTACTTACCACACCATTCTTTGAGTTTCAGTTTAGATTTCCTGTTCATATATATGTTATTTCAGTTCATATATAAGTCTTTGTATGGTTAAATGTCTTCTTTATGTTTCTTTTTGTTAGATGGGGTCTTGTTGATTGAAGGTTTAGTAATTTCAACTTTTAGAAACATGTTTCATGCATTTAATTTCGGTCTATTTTTTACCTCTACGCCCTGAGGATTTATTCCTTACTCTATTATTATTTATCTATTTTATTTATGAAGTAAAATTTCTAATTTCAATGAATTTTCGGCAATATCTTCAGAAATCCATAATGTCCAATAACATCACAAGCTTCAATGCATAACATCGAATTAATTTATCAATTAGTTTTTCAACTTCAGTCAGTATTATATATTCAATAACAAAGGAAGTTTATGTCTTTAAGAACAAATCATTCAGCAAAAACACACAGCATTCAATGCATAATTAACTGATTGTTGTTGAAAAAAATCAAAAATTAATCAATGATTGAAATCAGTTGTCTACAGTGAAAAACTGGATAACATACCAAACTTGTAAACATGAACTCCGTCAGCTTTAAAAACCGACGCGAGTGACAGAGAGAGGAAAAAAAAAAAATCCAAACTTCTAATTATTATACAAAAAACATTTGATACTTTTAAATTTTAATTTGTGTAATATCAAAATGAATTCACCGCATTTTAAAATTCTTAAACAACAAAGGAAACAAAAGAAATAGACAACAATAGCCATCTTTGTTAAAACGGAGGAAGTCTATTTACATGCATTTTGTTTTAAAGCATTGTTAATGTTTAAAAATATCATATTGCAAGACAAAAAGATCTTTTAATTGTTGAAAACAGCAACAACCGTATAAATTTTTCTTTTTTTAAAATTGCTTTGTGCTGTTTAAAAATATTTTTTTTTCGCTTAAATTATTTTACTATCAATCCGTCCTTCCTTAGACTCTATATACAGAAAATATAAACATTTATGTAAATAAATAGAAATCAATAAAATTATTATTATGCTCATTGAAAAAGTTTAACAAAAGTTAAAATTTTTTATTTCACAATTAACTAAAGAAGATTAATTTTTGTCTGTTATGCCCTACTGAAGAAAATGAAAATCATTGTGATAAGTGAGTACCACTGCAATAAATGTCTTTACGTTTTCTTTAAAGTTTTTCAACTTCTGATCCTCTTGAGATGTGAATGTTAAGCCCCGTCTAGAATCTGGTTCGTAAGAATTTTTAATTTATCGTGTGTGGTTTGGCATGCCTATATAGCTTTACTCCAGCAACAGAACCGAAAATCTTTCATTGTAGTGGAGAGATCTTGATTTATGTCCCATATGACAAGCAAATCCCAGGCAGTCATCCCTCCAAAAATCTGGAAGCTAGTTAGTAAAATTTTTCAATTTATGATATGTGTTGTTTGCCATGCTTATATAGCTATAGTCGAGGAACAGAACCAGAGATCTTCCATTGTGCGTGTGGGGGGAGTCTAGATTTATCTCCGCTATGACAAGCAATTTCGTGACAATCATCCTCCCCAAAAATTCTGGTAGCTAGTTGGTAAGATTTTTCAATTTATATTGCGTGTTGTTTGTCATGACTATATAGCTATAATCGAGGAACAGAACCGGAAATCTTCCATTGTGTGGGGGAGAGGGGGAGATCTTGATTTATCTCCGATATGACAAGTAAATCCAAGGCAGTCATCCCACAAAAAAAAAATCTGGAAGCCAATTGGTAAAATTTTCCAATTTATGTTATGTGTTGTTTGCCATGCTTATATAGCTATAATCGAGGAACAGAACCGGAAATCTTCCATTGTGTGTGTGTGGGGGGGGACGGGAGATCTTGATTTATCTTCGATATGACAAGCAATTTCGTGGCAGTCATCCTTCCCAAAAATTTTGGTAGCTAGTTGGTAAGATTTTCAATTTATATTGCGTGTTGTTTGTCATGACTATATAGCTATAATCGAGAACAGAACCGGAAATCTTCCATTGTGTGGGGGGGAGAGGAGATCTTGATTTATCTCCGATATGACAAGTAAATCCAAGGCAGTCATCGCACCAAAAAAATCTGGAAGCCAATTGGTAAAATTTTCAATTTATGTTATGTGTTGTTTGCCATGCTTATATAGCTATAATCGTGGAACAGAACCGGAAATCTTCCATTGTGTGTGTGTGTGTGGGGGGGATGGGAGATCTTGATTTATCTTCGATATGACAAGCAATTTCGTGGCAGTCATCCTTCCCAAAAATTTTGGTAGCTAGTTGGTAAGATTTTTTTCAATTTATATTGCGTGTTGTTTGTCATGACTATATAGCTATACTCGTGCAACAGAACCGCAAATCTTCCAACATGGAGAGGGAGTCTTGATTTGTCCTCTATATGACAAACAAATTCGTCATAGTTATCCGCCTCTCAAAAAAATTTTTTTTTTTTTTTTTGGCAGGCAATATATTCCTTTTATCACACATATGAGGGCTGTTTATTCTAAATATATAGACATCTATTGATGTACAGCAACAAAAAAAAAGTATGAATGCTTTTAAACTTTTAGTAAAAATACCTGATTACATTTTATAGAAATAATTCAGCAATGAAATAGAATAAAAAAATGTCATTCTGACAAATTGACATTAAAAAAAATTATTTTAACCAATTGACATTAAAAAATCTACCAATTTAATTAAATAACTGAATATCGAAATGGTCTTGTTTGAAATACCTGAGCAGCAAATTATAATTTGGAAATAAGTATTCTATCTTTTTTAATTTTAATTAAGAATTCTGCCAATAATTAGCTAATTTTAATCACGATCCTTCAAAAATGAAAAATTTAAAACAAAAAGTTCTTCATAACTTCGAAAAATGAGCAGTAATATTTCATAACCATTTCGCTGCTTGTGTAAGTAAATAATCAATCAGATATTTTGTCTGTACTTTACTGATACTTTTTTTTACTTTATGTCATGTTTAAATATTTAACATTTCTTGAAAAATTCCTTTTTTTCAACTAGATCTTATGTATTTACCTTTAATAAATCAATTCTAGTAGAAGGAATAATTATCATCCTTATTTGATTTAATCATTTATTAATGTATTTTAATGTTTGAGCCTTCTTTCTTTAACATGCATTCCATTAAATCATGATGGAATTAGCAGTTAATGCGTCACGTAAGATTGGGCAATATTTGGGGTTTTTTGGAAATATGTACAATTTCGTGTTTGTTCCTGAAATGAAAAATAGAAATTTCGAGTCTCTCGGATTTTTATATGATTAAAGACTAAATATTATTAAAAGTAAATAATAAATGAGCATCAGAGAGTGAATATAAATATTCATTTTCGTTTTTTTCAGTAAAATTACTTGAAATAATGGATGTTATAAGTTGATTAAGAAGAGGAAAAATATAAAAGTAAAACATTTTGGGGTAAGTACTTTGTAAGTTTCGTTTATCTTGGAAAAATTGCATTTTTTTTTTTTAAAAAATCAACTTCGTGTAATTGATACTTGAAATGCTGCAATTTTGATGTTAAAAACGTATTGTTTGTGTATAATATTTAATGGCGATCTATTAAGATGCCTCAAAAATCCAATTACGCTGAAGCAAATATTTTCAAAAAAAGAAAATCAGTGCTTAATTTGTGTAGAAAATAGATGAGGAACTTGATAGTCTGTTTTCTTCTTAAGAGTGCTCCTTATTTTGATGGATTTTGGTAGATTTGAGTAATGGTATTTTCCAATTACATTTTAATTTCGTGTTATGAAATTGCATTTTGGTATGAATAATAGTATTTTGCAATAGTTAATTTACTTGCATATAATTTAGTTTGCAATAGTTAATTGATTAGTTAAGTTGGTTATTGCAAAATAAACTCATGTTTATAATATTATATAAAATATTCATTTCTAAATTATATTTATAAAAGTTGTTGTTGCTGTTACCTATGGTTTTATTAGAACTCAATCGATACAAATTTGGCCACTTACCATAGAAACAAAAAGAACATATAAACAAATCAAAATTACAAAGGGAAAGAACCGGACATTCTTAACAAATACGACCAAAAGTCCTCAAAAACAGTTAAAAGCAAGTTAAATGTTCTAAGCATAAAAATTTAAAAAGGTAGAAGCACCATAATAAAAGTCCGTGGGATAAGGACATGTTTTCTCTGGTCCTCAAGAGTACACAAATCAGTTCGCTCTAAAAGTCCTCCCGGAAGGTATTTCCCTCTTTTTTTATTGTATTAGCCACCATTGTTTGCTATTATTATTTTATTATATTAACCACCTTGTTTGCGCAGCTAGAGTGCATAAAGGTTAAAATTCGAATCAGGTTTGTACCACTCATTACATTCACTGCTTTCAGAAACGAGGAGATTCGATCACGATTATGAAAACGTATATGCCTAGAGAAATTTCTTAGATATTCTCCCCTACTATATTGAAATTTGGGGCATTTCCTTTAAAAGTCTATTTAAAAGTCAAGTTCTTCCCTTCATCATTTGTTAGTGGGCTGTTCGTGGTGTAAACAAAGAGAGCTTGTTTATGCAGTTTATATAGACCGACTAGTGGCTCGGCAGCAACATGCGCTGCTAGTGAGGTTCAATCTGCGGGAGGCTTTATTGTAGACTCTGTTTCTAAAACAAGGAGATTCTATAGTTTTCCCAGTTTTCTCCCAAATGAAACGTAAATGCGGAGTAGTTTTTTTCTAAAAAGTTCTCCCGGAAGGTACTGTCCTCCTTCAGCGACACGGGGCCTTCTACCTATGGGTGCTCCATCACAACAGAAGCTACTCCCTTTCCTTCCATCCATGACTTATCTACTCATGAATGTCCTTACCACACTGAAAAACACCGAGGATTAAACACTAATACCTGAAACGGCTGAATATTAAATTTAATTTCATTAAATCTGCAAGACAAACTTCTTAACATTTGTTAAAAAAGGTTAAAATTACAACAATGCCTTGTAGAATAATAAAGCAATTACATTAAAAATGCTTGCTGAAGGATTTTTAGGATTTTTTTTTAATTATTATAATGCATTTTAAAAAAAGAGAATGTTAACACTTTATAGTATAAAATAAATATACTTAAATAAATATTGCTTTAATTTCAACGATGCTTTTTTTTTTTAATAGATTTCATATGCGAACTTGAGAAATTAAAAAACTTTAATTAATTTTTGAAAAAAAATTAAGTTACAAGAAAAAATGTTTAGCAATAAAAAAATTCGTGCTTTCAATTTTTTTTTTTTTATAATTAATAATTCTCAACGAAATTAATTTTGATCATAGAATAAAAACAATTTATTACGATAAAAAAAAAAAAAAGGACAAATTTATTCACGTTTTTGATTGAAAATATAATTTAAAATTACTTGTATTAACTTAAACATATGTGAATAGATTTTTATTCCGCAAAAAGTATTTTGAATCAGAAAAAAAAAATGCCAATTTTAATAAAATTTTATTAAAATGTTTATCGCTTTCAAAAATTCATTACTTTTATTTAAAAAAATCTTTTTACATTTTTTAAAATGAGATTTTTAATTTTACTTGGTAAGTAATTTTTTTTAAGTATTATGTACGTCTTTTGTTACCTGAACTATTGATTTCATTTCTCAAGTGAATAAGAAAAAAAAAGTGAAATAGAAAGCTCAGAACAATGAATTTTTTTCCAATGAAAAAAAAAAAAAAAGTAGAGACGCAATTTAAAAATAAACGAAATTAATTTCATTTTTGAACGAAAGAGGGCAGGGTTGTAGTTCGCTAATTTGAAATAAGATTAATTGCATCGTTCGCATTTCTCGTTCCTTTTAAAACGTGAATTTAATATTGTGTAATTTCAATGAATTAATTCTCTTTTATCAGATATCGAAATAGGCGTATCAAAAGTAACAGTTAATACATTAATAGGTTTACATATTTTTAATCACAAACTTTTAAAGATATTTCAAATAATTAAAAATTTGTAATATTTTTTTTTTATTAATGTAACCTTTTAATGTAGGATTCTTGACATATAATTTATTAAATAAATAATTAGCCTTATTATACATAATTTCTATCGCATTTCATGAAAATTAAATGAATACAAGATTAAATGATGTATGCCAAATGCAATTTAATATCAATTTAATTTTATTATTACTTATTATATATATCATATTTATTATTTCCTTAATAATTATTATTTGGAATAACTTTCTGATATAAAACTTATTTTTAAGGAAAGAAAAACAACAATCCGAAACCCCATTAAAAACGAAGATTTGTAGTGATCTGGTTTAATTTCATAGTGAATTATAAAATTTATATCTTATTGCTTCGTAAATAATTCACATATAAAACGGTGGTTCATTCAGACAATATTCTGCATTAAAAAAGTTTTAATATTAACGAAAATTAGTTATGAACAGAAAGTTGTAAATAAAGATTAAATATAAGATTGGCTTATAAGGAAAGCATTATAATATAAATTGAAACAGAAATTTTAATGGTTGTATGATATATTATTAAAAAGTTCTCAAGAAAGATGCTGATTACTAATGACTAGCTACTGAAAAAAACAAAAACAAAACTTATTGTTATCACAAGCTGTTACATTTAGTAGCCATTGCATTGGAAAGAATATAACACAGCCTTTCAATAAAGTTCATTGTTTCATTAAATTGCTAATATTACTTTATTACTTTATAACAGGAAAAAACAGTTTCTTTTGAAAGTCAACCCGAAAAGCAAAGTCTTTCCATCATCATCCGTTAGTATATTGTTTGTTCCATAGATATTTGGATCACGATGCACACACTAATAAAAAAAATCACATTCCAATAAAAAAAGTAGGTGTTGGCAGTACAAATTATGGTTGGATATGGGTGTATTTGCATTTGAAGACGTAATGGCGTTAGTTAAATTCTGCGTAATCTGCAACTTTGAAACTTTCACGAAAGTAAAATTTTTAGCTTCCGAAAAATGGTGAACATTAGGTGAATATGATCATTGTAATTCTAATTATTGTAATTTTTAAAACGATAAAACACTCTACTGTTGCCGCACATCTCGAGTTAAATTTATTTAAACATTTTTTATTTCTCCCCGCATGTGGTCCGCCATAGAGTTCTTGTGCTATTTCATGGTGGATCCAATTCGATTAAACATTTCTTTTTTCGCCGTTCGCTACATAATTCTCGTGAGAATAGAGGGTGGATTCTTACTTTGCCATTTGAAATTTTTGAAATTTCGGTCTCTGTAATCGCAACGTTTAGAGTTTAACTGTTGTTTTCTATATGACTTTTGAGCGCATGGCCAAACCAAAATGCGCTCAAACCTTAAACCAAAATTTTGTTCACTTCCTGTCAACTATATGATAGTTAGCTGCTCATAAATGCATATATTGATAAACTCGTTTTTATAAGCATCCTGTATATGTATATATATATGCAGTGTGGTTATATACGTATAAATAATACAGGGTGGACAAATTTGATGAGAAATTAGTTTTACTGAACTGAATAATTTGCAATATATTAATTGTAAGATATCAGTTAAAAAAGCATTGTAACTGATCTTATGTTGTATCCTATGCTTGAGTATAGATTGTGGTAGATGTTTCATGTCCATATTTGAATGAGATTCAGTTCACTGTTGTTCATAATGTTTTTCATGTTCACGTAATGATAGAGATGTATAATGTCATTTAATAATAAGGCTGTTTATGGCTTCATGAAATTCATTTTACAAACAAATACATTGAAATTGCATATATCCAGAAATGAAGTGATAGATATAAACATGGCAATATACATATGACAAAAAACAAATTTACCGTTGGAATATTTGCAGATTAACAAAGTGCAACCATATCGTGCTATTGTGAAAAAGGTCAACTTTGCGGGGTTCCTTATTTTATAATTATGCTGACTCTCGTGTTAGGAGATTAAAAAATGCATAATAATTCACACTTATTTAAATTTACTTCAGTTTTTCACACTTATTAATATCTACCTTGTATTTAATGATGCTAACTTAAATTACTTCCATCCTGAAGATGCTGCAAGATCATGCAAATGGTTAAGGAAGCTAATCATGTTGACTCAAATATTTATTGTTTCATAATTTGGAAGACTGTATTTTTGTTTAGTGAATTAAACTTTATATTATATATATTATTTAACCCTTCTGTTAAATATGTAATGTTAAAGAAACTATGAAAAAAAAACGTTTTTCTATCACGTTAAGTTAACCTAATGATATGAACAAAGTTATAAAAGTAATTAACATTGTAGATATAAGAATATTTCTTGCTCATTCTGATATAATTACGCAATGATAGATATATCACGAGTTCTCTAACATTTTATCAATTTATCTCTCTCTCTATATATATAATATATCAAGAACAGCCTACCGATGGGTGATGAAGACTGATCATTGCCTTCCAGGAAGACTTTTAAGGGTAAAAACTCAGTATTTTCTGCCATATTGGAAAAGCTACAGAAAACACTCCCCAGGTAGCCTGACTCTTGATGACTGACAAGAAAATTACCACAATCATTATCAAACCTTCTTGTTTTTGACAGCAATGAATGAAGACTCAATCATTGGTTTCTAAGCCGAGGTTATCTAAGCCGTACTACACACTATCTAAGCAATTTAGCACTGAGCCACGAATTAAAAAATTTTCAACAGTAAATTCAAGAATATACATAAACTATATATAAGAGGGCATTAAGATCGAAATTATTAGAAATACAATACTTTTTTATTTACTTGACTATGAAATGAAATACTCATAAATGAATTTCATATGAAAATTATTTATTATTTTTTTTTTTATGTAAACATTCATTTATTATTGTAGCCTTAAAAAAAACTAAAATACATTCTCCAATAATACACACTTAACATTCCTTTCTTAAAATTACAGTGCTGTGTGTCGCCCTCGACGCAATCCTAGAGTAATCCTAATCAACCCTAAACCGGACACCTCACCCTCTGGGTGGCTAATAACAGGTCACAGAGTTGTCAAAATTTCAAAATAATTCACACGATTTATCCGAGACGTTCCCCTATTTGGAAGCACATGCCTGTTCTTTTATTAATAACACAGCAACGAGAGCAACGCCTAATTTATCAAAACGCAGCCTTCGCAAAGGGGGATGTTCTCACCTCGTCGACGGCGGGGAGTGATTAGGAATGGACCATCAAGTTGCTTTGACGTGTGCCGAGGCGAATCCGCCGAGAACCATTCATTATCGAAGGAAGACTGCTACTGGAAACATCTTCCATTCTTTCTCGTTTGTGCTTTTCGACATTCAGGACTTTCAGGAGAAAGAGGAAGAGGGGGGTTTGTCTAGAGAATGTGGTGAAAGGGGAATTGTAAATGTCTTTGAATTGAGTGAAACTAAGAATTCCATGTCTTTAAGCGAAGCCTTGAATAACGTGCATACGGCATCCAGTCATTATGACAAATGTAATACAGATAAATGCAGAAAAAAAAATATCAAATCAATATGAATGAAAAATTCCTTAAATAATAAGTAGTTGCTCTTTTATGAATACGAAAAGAACATAAATTAATTTCTAAATTTTAAAAATGGGTCCAAAGCCTCTCATAGATGTACTTAGCCAATGACATTTATTATAAATATAAAGTCAGCTATCCGGAAATGTAATATATTGGGATTGAGATAAACAATACTTCGCTTGTAAAAAGAATTTCATCAGAGGGTTAGATTTCAATCATGTCACAGATCAAATGTATTATATCCTTGAGTCTTACGTCATAGAGTATCCTCCATTTATGCATTACACCGACACATGATGACAGGATTGCATTGCTTTTCGGAAGGACTTCCAACGGTAACTGCTTCAGATAGACAAATTCTTGCTGAATGAGGCTTATACAAGTTAACACAATCGCTATCACACCTTGTTTTGTTTTTAACAGCAATAAGTGCAAAATATTCAGACAGCAATTCCAAACTAGAGTCCTCCTAGACACTATCCCCCTTTAGAATGAGCCACGAGTTGAAAAATGTTCAACAGGGAATTCAAGAAGGTGTTAACATCGAAATGATTAGAAACCCAATACTTTTTTTAAAAATATCTCCTTGACTACGAAACGAAATACTCGTAAATATAAATTTAAAAAAAAAAAAAATTACGGGAGCATTTATTTATTAATGTAGTTTTAAAAAACTAAAATATATTTTCCAATAATCGACAATCCAACAGCACTTTATTCCCCAACAATACACACTTTAACAATCTTTGTTTAAATTACAAAGCTGTCTTGTCTCTTTCGACGCAATTTAAGAGTCAGCATCAACCTAATTAACCATAAGCCTGACACCTTACCCTCTGGGTGGTTAATAACAGGTCACAGAGTTGTCAAAATTTCAAAATAATTCAACGATTTCTCTGAGACGTTCCCCCTTTGGAAACACACATGCCTGTTCTTTTATTAATAACACGACAGCGAGAACAGCGCCCAATTTCTCAAAACGAAGGCAGCCTTCACAGAGGGGGATGTTGTCACCTCGTCGTGCGGGGGAGGGGGGATCAGGGAAGGACCATTAAGTTGCTTTGAGGAGTGCCGAGGCGAATCCTTCCGAGACCCATTCCTTATCAAAGGAAGGACTGCCACTGGAAATGTCTTCCGTTCTCTCCCGTTTGTGCTTTTCGGCATTCAGGACTGGGGAAAGGAAAAGAGGGGTTTGTCGGAAGAATATGGTGAAAGGGGAATTGTAAATGTCTTTGAATTGAGTGAGACTAAGAATTCCATGTCTTTAAGAGCAAGCCTTGAATATCGTGCTTACGGCATCCAGTCATTATGACAGATGCAATACAGACAAATGGAGACTTAATAAAATAAAAAAAAAATATCAAATGAATATGAATGAAAAATACCTTAAATAATAAGTAGATACTTTTATAATGATGAAAAGTAAATAAATTATTTGCTAAATTTCAAATGTCTAAGCTATTAATAGTCTATTAATTATGTCTATTAATGTCTATTAATGCCTAATAGTCTATTATTAAATGTCTATTAATGTCTAAATAAATGCTAATATTTTAAATGTCGCATTGACGTTCATAGCCAATGATATAGATGTAATATATGTAATAATATATCCGGAATTAAAATATACAATACTTTGCTAGTAGCAAGAATTTAATCAGACTTCTATATTTCAATCATGCCACAGGTCAAATGTATTATATCCTTGTGTATTATGTCATTATCCTCTATTTATGTATTTCTCCGACTTATGATGACAGGATTGCATTGCTTTTCGGAAGGACTTCCAATACTTCATGTAGACTTATTCTTGATGAATAACGCTTATAAAAGTTAACACAATCGCTATCAAACCTTGTTGCTTCTGACAGCAATAAACGTAAAAGACTCAGGTAGCGATTCCTAACCTGAGCACCTCCTAGACAATATCTACGTCGAAATACGTTTAAAATTCCAGAAGGCATTAACATCGATATCATTAGAAACCCAAAACTTTATTTTTTATATTACCTTGACCACGAAACGAAACGAAAATTTAAAGGAATTTCGTATATATATATATATATTATTTTTTATGTAAGGATTCATTTATTACTATAGGTTTAAAAAACTAAAATACTTTCTTCAATACTTTCAATAATAAATAAACCAACAGTACTTTATTCCCCAATAATACACACTTCGCAATCTTTTTTAAATTACAGTGCTGTCTGTCTCTTTCGACGTAATCCCAGAGTTAGCGTCAACCTAATCAACCATCAACCGGACACCTCACCCTCTGGGTGGTTAATAACAAGTCACAGAGTTGTCAAAATTTCAAAATAATTCAAATGATTTCTCCGAGACCTTCCACCCTTCGGAAGTATACATGCCTGTTCTTTTATTAATAACATGGCAGCGAGAGCACCGCCTAATTTCTCAAAAACGCAGGCAGCCTTCGCGAAAGGGGATGTTCTCACCTCGTCGAACGGCGGGGGTGGGGATCAGGGAAGAACCATCAAGTTGCTTTGAGGTGTGCCGAGGCGAATCCGTCGAGACCCATTCATTATGGAAGGAAGACTGCCACTGGAAACGTCTTCAGTTCTCTCTCGCTTGTGCTTTTCGGCATTCAGGACTGGAGAAAGTGGAAAAAAAAAAAAAGTGGTTTGTCTGGAGAACATGGTGAAAGGGAAATTGTAAAAGTCTTTGAATTGAATGAGACTAAGAATTCCATGTCTTTAAACGAAGCCTTGTATAACGTGCATACGGCTTTTAGTCGTTATAAGAAATGTAATACAGATAAATTAAAAGAATTAGAAATTTTTAGAAAGTCTGTATGACTTTCTAAAATAAAAAAATTATAAAATGCATAGAAAGGAAAAATGTCTTAAATAATAAGTAGATGCTTTTATAAATTTAAAAAGCACATAAATAATTTTTTAAATTTTAAAAATGGGTCTAAAAGCCTCTCATAGATGTTCTTAGCCAATGACATTTATTATAAACATAAAGTCAGCTATCTGGAAATGTAATATATTGGGATTAAAATATACAATACTTTGCTTGTAGTAAGAATTTGATCAGATGCTTCGATTTCAATCATGTCACAGATCAAATGTATTATATCCTTGTGTATTATGTCATGGATTATACTCCATTTATTTATTTCTCCGAAGTATGATGACAGGAGTGCATTGCTTATCGGAAGTACTTCCAATGCTAACTGCTTCCTGTAGTCTGATTCTTGTTGAGAACCCTTATATTCACAATCAGTATCAAGCCTTCTTGTTTTTGACAGCAATGAATGTAAAAGACTCAGGCAGCTGTGCCTAACCTGAGTACCCCTAGACACTATTAACCTTTAGAATGAGCCACGAGTTGAAAAAGGTCCAACAGTGAATTCAAGAGTTTGTTAACATCGAAATCATTAGAAACCCAATACTTTTTTTTATTTTCCTAGACTAAGGAATGAAATGTTCATAAATGAATTTAATTTAATTTTTTATGTGAACATTCATTTATTTCTGTAGGCTTAAAAACTAAAATACATTCTCCTATAATAAACAGTCCAACATTATTTTTATTCTCCAACAATACCCACATAACAATCTTTTTTAAAATTACAGTGCTATCTGTCTCTTTCGACGTAATCCTAGAGCCAGCGTCAACCTAATCAACCCTAAACCGGACACCTCACCCTCTGGGTGGTTAATAACAGGTCACAGAGTTGTCAAAATTTTAGTATAATTCAAACGATTTCTCCGAGACCCTTTGGAAGCACACATACCTGTTCTTTTATTAATAACACAGCAGCGAGAGCAACGCCTAATTTCTAAAAACGCCGGCGGCCTTCACAAAGGGGGATGTTCTCACCTCGTCGGCTGCGGAGGGGGGAGGGGATTGATCAGAGAAGGACCATTAAGTTGCTTTGAGGTGTGCCGAGGTGAATCCTTCCGAGACCCATTCATTATCGAAGGAAGGACTGCCACTGGAAACGTTTTCCGCTCACATCCGTTTGTGCTTTTCAGCATTCAGGACTGGAGAAAGGGAAGAGGGGGAGTGTGTGTCGGAAGAATATGGTGAAAGGGGATTTGTAAATGTCTTTAAATTGAATGAGACTAAGAATTCCACGTCTTGAGTAACGTTCATATCTAGTCATTATAAGAAATGTAACTGAAGACATGTGAAATAAAAAAGAATATATCATATCAATATGAATGAAAAATTTAAATAATAAGCAGATGCTTTTAAAATTATAAAAAAGCACATAAATTAGTTGCTAAGTTTTAAATGTCTAACCAACATTCTACCCAAAGACATTTACTATAAACATACAGTTAGCTAGACGGAAAAGTAATATATTGGAATTAAAATATACAATTCTTTGCTGGTAGAAATAATTTGATCAGTTGGTTAGATTTCAATTAATGTCACAGATCACATGTATTAGATCCTTGAGTTTTATGTCATAGATTATTCTCCTTTTATTGCATTGATTTTCGGAAGAAGTTCCAATGATAACTGCGTCATGTAGCCTGATTGTTGATGAATGACGCTTATACAAGTTAACACAATCGCTATTAAAACTTGTTGTTTTAGACAGCAATAAATTTAAAAGACTCAGGCAGCGATTCCTAACCTGAGCCCTACTACTACACATATCTACGACCTTTAGCACTGAGCCAAGTGTTGAAAAATGTTTCAAGAAGTCATTAACATCGAAGTCATTAGAAACCCAATACATTACCTGACTACGAAACGAAATACTTGTAAATGATTTTCGTATATATTATATTTAATTTTTTATGTGAGCATTCATTTATTACTGTAGGCTTAAAATACTAAAATACGATCTACAATGATAAACAATCCAACAGTACTTTATTTCCCCCAAAAATATAAACATTTAACAATTCGTTTTTAAATTACAGTGCTGTCTGTCTCTTTCGACGTAATCCCAGAGTCAGCGTCAACCTAGTCAACAGTAAACCGGACACGTCAGCCTCTGGGTGGTTGATAACAGGTCACAGAATTGTCAAAATTTCAAAATAATTCAAACGATTTCTTCGAGACATTTTCCCATTTTTAAGCACATGCCTGTTCTTTTATTAATAACACAGCAGCGTGAGCACCGCCTAATTTCTCAAAAACGCAGGCAGCCTTTACAAAGATGGATGTTCTCACCTCGTCGACGAGTGATAGGGGGAAGGACCCTTAAGCTGTTTTGATATGTGCCGAGGTGAATCCGTCGAGACCCATTCATTATCGAAGGAACGACTGCTACTGGAAACGTCTTCCGCTCTCTTGTTTGTGCTTTTCGGCATTCAGGACTGGAGAAAGGGGTAAAGGGAGAGTTAGTCTGGAGAATCTGATGAAAGGGGAATTGTAAATGTCTTTGAATTGAATGAGACTAAGAATTCCATGTCTTCAAGAGAAAACCTTGAATAACGTGCATACGGCATCTAGTCATTATAAGAGATGTTAAGCAGATAAATGAAGACTTTTTAAAATATTAAAAAAAAATATCAGACCAATATTTGAATGAAAAATATGTTTTGATTAGAAACTAGATGCTTTTATAAATATTAAAAACACGTAAATAATTTTTTAAATTTTAAAAATTGGTCCAATACCTCACATAGATTTTCTTAGCCAATGACATTTATTATAAACATAAATTTAACTATCAGGAAATATATTGCTATTAAAATATACAATAAATTGCTTGTAGAAACAATTTGAACAGATGGTTAGATTTCAATCGGGGACATATTAAGTGTATTATATCATATGTGTATTAAGTCATAGATTATCCTCCATTTATGTATGTCTCCGAGTTATGATGGCATTGCAATGCTTTTCGGAAGGATTTACAATGGTAACAGCTATATGTAGCCATATTCTTTATGAATGACGCTTGTAGAAGTAAACACAAACGCTATCAAACCTTGTTGTTTTTGACAGCAATAAAGGTAAAACACTAGGACAGCGATTCCTAATCTAAGCCCTCCTACACATTATCTATGTCCTTTAGCACTGAGCCACGAGTTGAAAAATTTTTAAAATTACAGAAGGCATTAATATCGAAAACATTAGACACGGAATACTTTTTTCCTATTTCCTTGACTACAAAACGAAGTATTCATAAATACTTGTCATACACATTTAAAAAAAAATCTATTATGTGATCATTTTTTATTACTAAAGGCTTAAAAAAAACTAAAATGCATTCTCCAATAATCAACAATCCAACAGTACTTTATTCCCCTACAATCCCCACTTACCAATCCTTTTTTAAATTACAGTGCTGTCTGTCTCCTTCGATGTAATCCTAGAGTCAGCGTCAACCTAATCAACAGTAAACCGGACACCTCACTCTCAGGGTGGTTAATAACGGGCGACAGAGTTGTCAAAATTTCAAAATAATTCAAACGATTTCTCCAAGACGTCCCCTTCCCCCTGGAAGCACATGCCTGTTCTTTTATTAATAACACAGCAGCGGGAGCTCAAAACGCAGGCAGCCTTCGCAAAGGGGGGTGTTCTCACCCGTCGACCGGAGGGAGGTGATCAGGGAAAGACCATTAAGTTGCTTTGAGGTGTGCGGAGGGGAATCCGCTGAGACCCATTCGTTATCGAAGGAAGACTGCCACTGGAAACGTCTTCCGTTTTCTCTCGTTTGTGCTTTTCGGCATTCTGGACTGGAGAAAGGTGAAAAGGGGGTTTGTCAGGAGAATATGGGGAAAGGGGAATTGTAAATATCTTTGAATTGAATGAAACTAAGCATTCCATGTAGCCTTGAATAACGTGCATACGGCATCTATCATTATAAGAGATGTCATACAGATAAATTAAAACTTTGTAAAATACAAAAAAAAAAAAAAAAAAAAAAAAAAAAAATATCAATTTAATATTTGAATGAAAAATATGTTTTAAATAGTAAGTATATGCTTTTATAGTTATAAAAGCACATAAATTATTTGCTGAATTTTAAGTATGGGTTTAAAAAGTTTTCCGTTGATGTTCCTAGCCAATGCCATTTACTATAAACATAAAGTTAGCTCCTGGAAATGTAATATATTGGGATTAAAATATACAATAGCTATGCTTTGAGCTACGATATAGATATATAATTATATACTAAGTATATATATATGTATATATATAAGATATAAATATACTTTGCTTTGTAGTATAATTTGATAAAAAAAGGTTAGATTTCAATCATGTCACAGATCATCAGCATTATAACCTTGTGTATTATGTCATAGATTATCCTCCATTTATGTATTTCTCCGACGTATGATGACCTGATTAAATTGCTTTTCGGAAGGACATCCAATGGTAACTGTTTCATGTAGCATGATTCTTGATGAATGACGCTTATACAACGGAAGACGTTTCCAGTGGCAGTCTTCCTTTGATAATGAATGGGTCCCATTCATTATCAAAGGAAGACTGCCAATGGTAACTGATTCTTGTAGCCAGATTCTTGAATAACGCTTATACAAGATAACACAATCGCTATCACACCTTCTTGTTTTTGACAGCAATGGATGTAAAAGACTCAGGCAGCGATTCCTAATCTGAGCCCTCTTTGACAATATCTACGTCCTTTAGTACTGAGCCACGAGTTGAAATATGTTTAAAATTCAGAAGGCATTAACATCGAAATCATTAGAAATCCAATACTTCATTTTTATATTTCCTTGACTGTAAAACGATATACTCATAAATGTATTTTATAAAAATTTTTAAAAAAAAATTCACTTATTATCCGTCATCATTATTATATTAATTTATTGTTGTAGGCTTTAAAAATTAAAATACATTCTCCAATAATAAACAATCCAACACTAGTTTATTCACCAACTATACACACTTAAAAATACTTTTTCAAATTACAATGCTGTCTGTCTCTTTTGACGTAATCCCAGAGTCAGCGTCAACCTAATCAACCATAAACCGGACACCTCAACCTCTGGGTGGTTAATAACAGGTCATAGAGTTCTCAAAATTTCAAAATAATTCAAACGATTTATCCGAGATGTTCTTTGGAAGCACATGCCTGTTCTTTTTTTAATAACACAGCAGCGAGAGCACCGCCTAATTTCTCGGAACGCAAGCGGACTTCACAAAGGGGATGTTCACAACAAAAGGCGGGGTCAGGGAAGGAAGGACCATTAAGTTGCTTTGAGGTGCGTCGAGGTGAGAATCCGCCTAGACCCATTCCTTACCGAAGGAGGACTGCCACTGAAACGTCTTCCGTTTTCTCGTCTGTGTTTTTCGGCATCCGGGACTGGAGAACAGAGGAAAGGGGGAGTTTGTCGGGAAGAATATGGTGAAAGGTTAATTGTAAATGTGTTTGAATTGAATGAGACTAAGAATTCCATGTCTTTAAACGAAGTCTTGAATAACGTGTATACGGCATCTAGCCATTATAAGAGATGTTATACAGATAAATGAAGATTTTGTACAATATATTTTGTACAAAAATATTAGACCTATATTTGAATGAAAATTATGTTTTAATTAGAAACTAGATGATTTTATAATATAAAATGCACATGAATTATTTTCTAAATTTTAAATGTCTATATGCCTCTCATTGATCTTCCTAGACAATGACATTTACTTTTTTTAATGCAGCTAGCAACACAGAGAAGTTCCATAAACAAGGGTTGCACCGACGTTTGCCATTTACCACTACCCAGGCGGCAAGCGTAGCTTGAAGATATACTGCGGACGCGAGCAACAATACCTCACAACGTTCTACTATCCGATTAGATCAGGTCTTACGGCTTATAGTGGATTCTGGACAACTACAAACATCCATATCACAGTCAGGACTCGAACTCAAAATCTGTATAGCACAGAGTGCTAGATACTTAGCCATTCTGGCCCATGAGTGTAAAAGACTCACAGGCAGTAGTTTCAAACCTGAGCCCCTAGACAATATTTACGCACTTTAGCAGTGAGCCACTTGTTGAAAAATGTTCAATAATGAATTCAAGAAAGCGTTAACGCGTGGAAATCATTCGAAATCTAAACTTTTTAATATTTCTTTGACTATAAAACGAAATACTCGTAAATGAATTTTATGTACATTTAAAAAAATTTTTGATGTGAATATTTATTTATTAATATAGCCTTAAAAACTAAAATACATTCTTTAGTAATAAACAATCCAACAGCACTTTATTCCCTAACAAAACACACTTACCAACCCTTTTTTAAATTACAGTACTGTCTGTCTCCTTTGACGTAATCCCAGAGACATCGTCAACCTAATCAACCATAAAACAGACACCTCGCCCTCTGGGTGGTTAATAACAGGCCACAGAGTTGTCAAAATTTCAAAATAATTCAAACAATTTCTGCGAGACGTTCCCCCCTCTGGAAGCACACATGCCTGTTCTTTTATTAATAACAAAGCAGCCAGAGCAACGCCTAATTTCTCAACACTCAAGACTTCGGAAAGGGGGATGTTCTCACCTCGTCGACGGCGGGGAGTGATCAGGGAAGGACCATTAGGTTGCTTTGAGGTGTGCCGAGGCGAATCCGCCGAGAACCCATTTATTATCGAAGGAAGAGTGCGACTGGAAACGTGTTCCGTTCTCTCCCGTTTGTGCTTTTAGGCGTTCAGGATTGGAGAAAGGGCGGTTTATTTGGAGAATATGGCGAAAGTAAAATTGTAAATGCCTGTGTATTGGATGAAACTAAGAATTCCATGTCTTTAAGCGAAACCTTGAATAACGTGCCTGCGGTATCTATTCATTATAAGAGATGTAATACAGATAAATGAAGATTTTGCAAAATACAAAAATAATAAATCAATATTTGAATGAAAATATGTTTTAAATAAAAAGTAGATGCTTTATAGTTATAAAAAGCACATTATTTGGTAAATTTTAAATATTTAAAAGCCTCTTATTGATCTTCCTAGTCAAGGTCATTTACTTTTTCCCCCTCTAATGCAACTGGCAATACAGAGATAGTTTTGCCTTTATGCCATAAGCAAAGGCTGTACCGACGTTATTCATTAAGCACTACCCAGGGGGCACGTGTTGCTTGAAGATATGCTGCGGACGCGAGTAACACTATCCCCATAACGCTCCTATTAGACAGGGACCTACGATTTAAAGTGGGTTTCGAACCACTATAAACATCCATGCCACCGATGGGACTCAAATCCAAAAATCTGTGGTATCGAGCGCCAGAACGTCAGCCACTCGGCCATCAGGCCCACCAATGACATTTACTATGAATCTAAATATATCTATTCGGAAATATAATATATTGGGATTAAAATATACAATACTTGGCTTGCAGAAAAAAATTGAACACAGAGTTTGATTTCAATCAATGTCACAAATCACATGTATTATATTCTTTTGTATTAGGTCATATTATCCTGCATTTATGTATGTCTCAAATTATTCTTTCCGGAAGGACTTCCAATGTTAATTGTTTCATATTTCCGTGTGTTAAGAATATAATTCACCCAGACACCAAAACAGTCTAGTTACTAATAAGCATAACTTGTCATATTATCACACGAGTGGCGTAGGCGGAATGAAATTTGTATGCATGTAAAAACTTTCTTGTTTTTCACAGTAATGAGTGTGAAAGTTGTTACTTATTCCACTTGGCAGTCATCTAGACCCACAACACGAATCCGTATGGAAGCATGGTTGAAGGGAAAGGGGGGGGGGCAGTTTCTGTTGTGATGTAGCACCCGTAGATAGAGGTCTGACTTGGCTCCATGAGCTCTTACAGTCATATGAGATCGGGAACTACGCCTTAAAATGGATTCCGAACCACTACAAACATCCACGTCACCAATGAGACTCGGACACGAAACCTATGGCACAGAGTGCTAGATAATCCACCATTCATGCTCATGAGTGCAAAAGACTCACACGCAACAGTTCCAAACCTGAGCCCTCAATTCAATCAAATACACACTTTAGCACTGAAACAAGAGTTTAAAATTGTTTAAATTGTTTAAATTGTTAACATCGAAATCATTAGAAACCCAATACTTTTTTATATTTCCTTGAAGACGAAACGAAATACTCGTAAATAAACTTCATACCAATTTATTTAAAAATCTATTATATGAACTTTCTTTTATTACTGCAGGCTTAAAAAGCTAAAATATATCCTCCAACAATCAACAATCCTACAATACTTTATTCCCCAACAATACACTCTTAACAACCCTTTTTAAATTACAGTGCTGTCTGTCTCCTTCGACGTAATCCCAGAGTCAACCTAATCAACCCTAAACTGGACACCTCACCCTCTGGGTGGTTAATAGCAGGTCACAGAGTTGTCAAAATTTCAAAATAATTCAAACGATTTCTCCGAGACACCCCCTTTGGAAACACATGCCCGTTCTTTTATTAATGACACAGCAGCAAGAGCACCGCCTAATTTCTTAAAACACAGGCAGCCTTCTCAAAGGGGGATGTTCTCACCTCGTCGAAAGGCGGGGAGTTATCAGTGAAGGACCCTTAAGTTGCAATACAGAGATAGTTCTGTATGCCATAAGAAAGGGTTGCACCGATGTTACTCACTTAGCTCTAACCAGTGGGCACGTATAGCATGAAGATATGCTGTAACGACGCGAGTAACACTACCGCAACAACTCTCTACGATTCTATCAGACCAGGACCTACGGCTTAAAGTGGATTCCGAACCACTACAATCATCCATATCACCGCCGGGACTCGAATCCAAAATCTGTATAGCATATATCGCTAGATACTCAGCCGTTCAAGCCCATGAGTGAAAAAGACTCATATGCAGCAGTTTCTAACCTGAGCCCTCTTAGACTCTATCTACGCACTTTAGCTCTGAAAAAGAAGTTGAAAATGTTCAAACTTAAGAAGGCGTTAATATCGAAATCATAAAAAACCAAAGCCTTTTTTAAATATTTCTTTGACTAAGAATAAAACAACACTCGTAAATATCAATTTTTCTAAAAATTTTTATGTGAATATTTATTTATTGCTATATGCCTTAAAAACTAAAATAGTCTTCTTCGATATTAAAAATCCCAAATTACTTTATTCTCCAACAATATACACTTAACAATCATTTTTAAAAATTACAGTGCTGTCTGTCTCTTTCGACGTAATTCCAGAGTCGGTGTCAACATAATCAACCCTAAACCGGACACCTCACCCTCTGGGCGGTTAATAACAGGTCACAGAGTTATCAAAATTTCAAAATAATTCAAACGATTTCTCCGAGACGTTGCCCCCTCTGGAAGCACATGTCTGTAATTCAAACGATGTCTGTTCTTTTATTAATAACACAGCACTGTCAAATTTCTCAAAACGCAGGCGGCCTTCGCGAAGGGGAATGTTCTCACCTCGTCGACGGGGGCGGGGAGTGATCAGGAAAGGACCATTAGGTTGCTTTGAGGTGTGCCGAGAAGAATCCGCCTGAGACCCATTCATTGTGGAAGGAAGATTGCCAGTGGAAACGTCTTCCGTTCTCTCCGTTTGTGCTTTTAGGCATTCAGGACTGGAAAACAGGGGAAAGGGGGGTTTATCTGGAGAATATGGTGAAAGTGGAATTGTAAATGTCTTTGAATTGAATGAGAATAAGAATTCCATGTCTTTAAACGAAGCCTTGCATAACGTGCATAAAGCATCCAGTCATTGTAAGAGATGTAATACAGATAAATGAAGACTTCAAAATAAAAAAATAATAAATCAATTTAATATTTAAAGAAAAATATGTTTTAAATAATAAATAGCTTTTTTTATAACTATAACAAGCACATACTTTTTTTGCTAAATTTTAAATGTCTAAAAGCATCTTATTGGTCTTCCTAGTGAATGACATTTACTTTTTTTTTCTAATGCAACTGACAATACAGAAACAGTTATCTTTATGTCATAAACAAGGGCATAATGATATTTGTCGACGTTACTTATTTACCGACACCGACTCATTTAGCGACATTATTCATTTAGCACTACCCAGGGGGCACGCGTAGCCTGCATTTATGCTCCGGACGCGAATAACACTATCCCCACGACCCTATTAGACCAGGGACCTACACTTAAAGTGGGTTTCGAACCACTACAAACATCCAAGCACCACCGGGACATCCAACACCACCGAAATCTGTGGTACCGAGCGCCAGAGCATTAGCAAGTCGGCCATCAGGTCCTACATTGACATTTACTATAAACTTAAAGTTAGCTATCCATAAATATAATATATTGGAATTAAAATATACAATACTTTGCTTGTAGGAAGAATTTGATCAGATGGTTAGACTTCAATCAATGGCACAGATCTTGCACATTATGTGATAGATTATCCTCCACTTATGTATTTCTCTGACTTATGATGCAGATTTGCGCTGTTCTTCGGAAGTACTTCCACCGACAACTGTTTCATGTAGCCTGATTCTTGATGAACGACGCTTATACAAATTACCATAATCGCTATCAAACCTTCTTGATTTTTTCAATAATGAGTGTAAAAAGATTCAGGCAGCGATTTCTAACTTGAACTCTCCTAGAAACTATCTACGCCCTTAAGCACTGATCCATCAGATGAAAAATGTTCAACAATGTATGAAAGAAAGCATTAACATCGAACTCATTAGAAATCCAATACATTTTTTACATTATTTTGACTACGAAACTAAATACTCGTAAATGAATTTCGTATATATATATATATATTTATTTTTTTTATGTGAGCATTCATTTATTACTGCAGGCTTAAAAAAACTAAAATACATTCACCAATGATAAACTAACCAACAGTACTTTATTCCCCAACTATACACACCTAACCATTATTTTTCAAATTACAATGCTGTCTGTCTCCTTCGACGTAATACAAGAGTCAGCATCAACCTAATCAAACATAAACCGGACACCTTCTTCTATCTTATTCTTTACCCTCTGCATAGTTAATAACAGGTCACAGAGTTGTCAAAATTTCAAAATAATTCAAACGATTTCTCCAAGACGGCCCCTTTTCCCCCTTTGGAAGAACATGCCTGTTCTTTTATTAATAGCGCAGCAGCGAGAGCACAGCCTAATTTCTCGAAAACGCAGGCAGGCTTCGCAAGGGGATGTTCTCACCTCGTCGACGGCCGGGGGAGTGATCAGGAAGGACCATTAAGTCGCTTTGAGGTGCGCCGAGGCGAATCCGCCGAGACCCATTCATTATCAAAGGAAGACTGCCACTGGAAACGTCTTCCGCTCTCCTCGTTTGTGCTTTTCGGCATTCAGGACTGGGGAAAGGGGAAAGGCTGGAGGTTTGTCTGGAGAATATGGTGGAAGGGGATTTGTAAATGTCTTTGAATTGAATGAGAATAAGAATTCCGTGTTTTTAAGCGAAAACCTAGAATAACGTGCATCGGCATGTAGTCATTATGAGAGATGTAATACGGATATATGAAGACTTTAAAAAAAAATCAAATAAATATGAATGCAAAATGTCTTAAATAATAAATAGAAGTTTTTATAAATATTAAAAGCACGTAAATTATTTGTTAAATTTTAAATGTCTAAAAACCTCTCATTGATCTTCCTCGTCAATGGCCTTTACCCTTTCTCCCTAATGGAGCTGGCAATACAGATATAGTTATCTTTATGCCATAAGCAAGGGCTGCACCGACGGTACTCATTTAGCACTTCCCAGGGTGCACGTGTAACTTAAAGATATGCTGCGGACGCGAGCAACACTATCCCCACAACGCTCTATGATCCTATTACACCGGGACGTACGATTTAAAGTGATTTTCGAACCACTAAAAACATCCACTGCACCACCGAAACTCGAACCCGAAATCTGTGCTACCGAGCGTCAGAGCATTAGTCACTCCATCATCAGACCCTCCAATGACATTTACTATAAACATAAGTTGGCTATCCGGCATTATAATATATTGGAATTAAAACGTACAATACTTTTGCTTCTCGGAAGAATTTGATCAGATGGTTAGATTTCAATCAATCTCATGGACCATTTGTATTATATCCTTCTGTTTTATGTCACAGATTATCCTCCATTTATGTATGTCTAAGATTGTTCTTCAAGGAGGAGAATAGGATTGCTTTGCTTTCCTGAAGAACTTCCAATGATAGCTGTTTCATATTTCCATGTCATATGAAAAGAATTTCCCAGACACCAAAACAGTTTAGCTTTTGATAATATTTGATTGATATTTTTTCCAATGGCAGGCTACAATAAGTAATAAAAAAATAAGAAAGAAAAAGGACCACAAAGAACATGAAAGCAACAACGAGAATCGACAGAAATCAAACAGTGACATGTTGAGCCCATAAGGGCCCTAGCCTCCCAGTAACGACCCTACACAGTAGAGGAAACAAATGCAGGGCAGACAGGAATGTGGGATGAATACATGTCCTCTCCAAGACTGCAGAGCATGCATTTTGGGCTTGCAAATATTTTCATACGAAAAAAGATGATTGGCCATACAATCATGGCCCGTCAGGAGTCTGAAAAGGGCAACAGCTTTAAACCTGGGCTGGTCAGGATGTTTAACAACGGTGCAACGTAGATCTACCTCCTCGTTGGTGCACCTCGGACAACGCCTTGTCGGCTAAATGATATACAATCTTGGCAATGGGTTCCCTGCTGAATAGTAACTCATCACTACGTATATTGCAGTGGAATGCACTCCAGGTGGTCTGTCCCACTCCAAGAGGGCTGAGCTTTGCAAGACTCTTTCATTTCACGATATTGTTGTCTTCTCTATCATGGAGGCCAATCTAACTGAAAATAATAACAGATTTCACTCGTTTCCGGGATACACTTTGTATCTGCTGCCGAAGGCTAGACAAGTAGCGAGTGGTATACTGACAGGTGTCAAAAAACATCTTACTTCTGACTTTCAAATAATCAAGCAAATGAATGGTGAGGATAAGACTGAATTAATCAAACTAAAAGTATGGAAGAACAGCCATGATTTTAAAATCTATAGTGTTTACTGCCCCCAACAACAAACCTCACTTCATTCTATCTTCTGTACTAACTAGCACAATTTTTATTGAGATTTTAATGCCCATTCTCCCAAATGGGGATACAATGATACAAATCACTCAGGGAAATTTCTAATGTAAAGCCATGTATTGTTACATAAACACAGTATTGCCCCTGGGTCACACGATGGGCATTTGTATTCTGAAGACGTTTTCCTTTTTACTAAAATTATGTATTTTTCTAATGCATGCACAAATACATATACATGTACGCTACATGAATTGACCCCGTGCCACACGTCTGGCAATGGTATTCTGAATATTCCTTCTTTTTCAATTTTTGTTCTTTTCATTCTTTTTGCTAATTTGTTTTTGTAATAATATGTTATTTAATGAATTATTAAAAAAAAGGACATATGGTTTTTAGTATCATACAGTAGTATCTAAAGTAAATTTCCATTCATAATTTGTTTTTTTAACCGAGATTGTCATCATTCTCCCCGACTGGCCATACTTCTCCAAATGTTGACTGCAACTCACAGATTCAATGGATTGAAATTTATATGCATTAGTGCTACATGTATACGTGGATGCTATATGTATTGTTACATCCATTGATACGTGCATACATGCATGCTACAAAGTACTGCCCCTGTGCCACGCGATGGGCAATGATATTCTGAAGACATTTTCATTCTTTTACTAAAATTAAGTTTTCTAATAATATGTTATTTAATGAATTATTAAAATATTAGTATTATTAATAGTAATAGTAGTAACGTTTAGTAATAGTAATAGAAGTATTTATTTTTAGTATCACACGGTAATATCTCAAATAATTTTCCATTCATAATTTTGTTTTTGAGTATAGATTGGTTTTAGATGATACCGATAATTTGTGTAATTAAAAGAAATTCAATTTTAGCTACTGATTGAAATATGAAAATTTTTATTTTTGAATAATGGCATATTTTGTGTCAGATGTAAATAATCAAAAGCAATTAAAGGACGAATACTTCGATTTGATATCTTTAAATTAAACAACGTACTGGAAAAATCAATGCAAATCTTAGTTCTTTGTGAAGCTGTAAACCTTAAAATAATCTTTTAATAACGAATAAAAAAAAAACTAGTTGAAAGATCGATAAAGTACCCACAAATACTTCAACAATTTTTTCTGAAATGTTGTTTACGTTTGCAAATTTATTCAAAACCCTCAAGGTAACAATTGAGGTTTTTTAAGTGCTCTATTCTTTCAAAAAGAATCTCGAATGCATCTCTGAGCACCAAAAAATATTTTTCTGCTTTTGAAAGGGAAACAGTTTTTTTTTTTTCTTCTTCTAACCACAACCGTGCGGTGTTTAATGGCCCCTCTGAGAGCTCGAACAAAAAAAAATATATTCCCGTTTTCTATTTTTTATTTGCAATTATCTGTTGCAAAATATTAATGGAATCGCATTATCGGTTTTTTATAATGTATGCAAAGTAGTATGTTGAGGAGAAAGCATTCAGAAAATATGGTTTACAAAAGGGTGAAAAAATTTATCAAAGTTTCGAATTTTCGGAACAAATAAATGTATTTGTCTTTCATAACATGCTTGTTATATCTTCCGGTGTTTGAAGTAATAATAATAATAATGCAAGTGAAATGTCTTCAGAGATATAAAAATGTTATAAATGCGTTTCTCTTTTGGCATCAATCGATGTAAAATTTGTAAAAATATTTATTCATGATGGTATTGCATGGAAGTAATTGTTTGAACTCTTTTGAAAGGATGAAATTTTTTTATACTACTAATATGCTCAGAAGTATCGCAATGGAACTCCATAAGAAATGTAACATTTTATTTCCCATAAGTGGCCGTTTTATTCAAGTGTTGACTGTAATGCAGAGATAGAATGGATTGAAATTTATATGCATTATTGCTACATGTATACATTTACATATATGCTAACAGTTGGGCTGACATGTTCATAGGCTGACACATAGATGGCACTACTAGTATTAAATCCATATAATTTTTAGTTAGCCCTAACCTTCAAAAAGACACGTCTATAAATTTGACAGCTGTTGCACTATTAGTATGTGAGTTATAGCATTTTTAGTGAAGCAACTTTTTGTTAGTTTTAAAAAATGGATAAAAAAGGAATTTCACGTGTTAATTAAAGCATTGCTTTTTGGCGACAAAAAAATACTATTGAAGCCAAGGCTTTGGTTTGATAAACATTATTTGGACTTTGCACCAGGAAAATCAACCGTAGAGAAGGGGTTTGCTAAATTTAAACGAGGCGAAATGAGCACCGAGGACGATGCACGCAGTGGACGCCCCAAAGAGGCTGTTAACGACAAAAACATCAAAAATGTCCACAAAATAATTTCTGATAACCGTAAAGTGAAGTTGGTTGAGATAGCTGAGACCTTAAAGATATCAAAAGAACGTGTTGGACATATCGTGAATGAATATTTCTATATGCGAAAGCTCTGTTCAAAGTGGGTTCAAAAAACTGTAATAAACCCGAATCTTTGCGTCGATATGTGACAATGGATGAAACATGTCTCCATCATTTCACACCGGAGTCCAATCGGCAGTCAGCCGAGTGGACTGCACGTGATGAACACTAAAAATGCTATAACTTCCATACTAATAGTGCAACAGCTGTCAAATCTATACACGTGTCTTTTTTGAAGGTTAGGGCTAACTAAAAATCATATGTATTTAATACTAGTAGCGCCATCTATGTGTCCGCCTACGAACTTTCCAGTCCACCTGTTACATGTATTGTTACGTGTATACATATATGCTGCAAGTACTGTCCCTTTGTCACAAGATAGGCAATGATATTCTAAAGACATATTCTTTATTTACTAAAATTATGTTTTATTTCTAATAATATGTTATTTAATGAATTATTAAAAATATACATATGGTTTTTAGTATCACGCAATAATATCTACAGTAAATTTCCATTCATAATTTTGTTTTTCAGCAGAGATTGGTTTTAGATATCACTATGAATTGATGTAATTGACAGAAATTTAATTTGTTGATTTACTGATTGTAATATGAAAGCTTTAATTTTTAGAATAACGGCATATATTGTGTGAATGATAAATAATCAAAAGTAATTAAAGCATGAATCATGAATATTTTGATTTGATAGCTCTAAATTAAACAACATATTGGAAAAAGCAGGGAAAAAAATCTATGCAAATCTTTTAGTTTTGTGTGAAGCTATAAGACCGTAAAATAATGTTAATAACGAATAAAAAAAAAAAAAACTAGTTGAAAGATCGATAAAGTACCCACAAATACTCCAATCTTTTTTATGTGAAATGTTGTTTACGTTTGCAAATTTATTCAAACCCCCTCAAGGTAACAATTGAGGTTTTTTAAGTGCTCTATTCTTTTAAAAAAAGAATCTCGAATGCATCTCTGAGCATCAAAAAAATATTTTTCTGCTTTTGAAAGGGAAAAAGTTTTTTCTTCTTCTAACCGCAACCGTGTGGTGTTTAATGGCACCTCTGAGAGCTTCGAACAAAAAAAATATATTCTCGTGTTCTATTCTGTTCTATTTTTTATTTGCAATTATCTGCTGCAAAATATTAATGGAATCGCATTATCGGTTTTTTATAAAGTATGCAAAGTAGTATGTTGAGGAGAAGTATTCAGAAAATGTGGTTTACAAAAGGGTGAAAAAAATCTATCAAAGTTTCAATTTTCGGATGAAATAAATGTATTAGTCTTTTATAACATGCTTGTTATGTCTCCCGGTGTTTGAGGTAATAATAATAATAATGCAAGAAAAATATCTTCAGAGATATAAAATGTTATAAATGTTTTTCGTTTGCCATGAATTGATGCAAAGTTTATAAAATATTTATGCATGATGATATTGCATGGGAGTAATGGTTTGAACTTTTTTGAAAGAATGAATATTTTTATTGTGCTAATATGAAAGGAATCAATGTAAATTTTGTTAAAATATTTATTGATAATATCATTGTATGGGTGTAATGGTTTGAACTCTTTTGAGAGGATAAAATTTTTTTAATTGTGCTAATAAGAAGGAAACGATGACAAGTTTGTAAAAATGCTTGATGATAGTATTGTATAGGAGTAATGGTTTGAACTCGTTTGAAAAGAGGAAATTTTTTTTTTAATTATGCTAATATGAAGGAATCGTGTCGTGTCAATATGAGCAATGTCTTTTTTAGTAAATATTTTTATGGTAAAATTCTATATTATTATTGTATATGTTAGACTATATTCTATGTGTGTCCCTTGAAGGGGGCTGTGGTGGTCTCCGCACCTGACCGGATGGGTCACAGCTGGGGATGAAGGGGATATATGTGGAAAGTATTTTAATTGGCAGGGGTCATAAAACACTTCGAGGCCAGATGGTCAAGAAATCAGTTGATCAAGACGGGGACTTGGATTTATGGACGGGAGAGCGTCTGCCCAACGAATATGGACTCTAATATAGTGCCGGCAATCGCCCCCCAGAATGAACTATAAAATGGAGGTGATGGACATCGCACGTAAAGTGGGAGAAAGAATAGAGACGAGGAACGGAGACTCCGCAGCTTGAAGGGACGTGACTGATCGTGGCTGAGATGGTTGTACATGTCCGGCGTGAAATAGAGATATTAAACTGGGAGTTTGACGGCGATTCTGAGTGACTGGCTGCTCTGGCGTACTTCTATGATTTCACTGGTGAAACCCTGGCAGCAGCGTTACTTGAAAGAAGAAAGTGTACAATCCAAGCTACATTATATAGTCAAGTTTCCCTTGGTCTCCTGCTGACACAAGAGCCCCATGAGCGGTTGGACGGAGCACCCTTGCTGCCAAGACTTTGATCCGGTGCGTATAGAGCATTATTATCACTAAAAACATTAAAGTTAACAAAAAAGAAAAGGAGCCCTTCTTTCCCAGCTGCCGTGGCAAATTATGAAACTGTAAGGTCAATCACCTTGTTATTATATTATTGAACATTAATTTAGAATTGCAAGCAACTGTATAAGTTATATTTTATTAAAGGCATTGTTTGAATTATACTTTTATTGATTAAATTAATTAAATGACTTTTTTCTAGCTTACTATTGTAAATATCAATAAATACATTTTTTGTTTATATTTTAAATTATGAAATTTTCGTCTGTGTGTTATTTCATGCGTGTTTCCTTTTCCAACTTACATAAGTCTCTGAAGGCATGCAAATTAGTTGATTTAAAAATGTGGTATGGGTTATTGCGGAATTTCATAATGGTTATCGTGTGTTAAGTAAACGGTGTAGATAGTTGTTTATAGGATCCGGGTATTGTTAATGTGTATGTTTAAAAGTAAATGACAACACCACAATCGATGCAAAGTTCGTAAAAATATTTGTGGAGGATAGCATTGTATAGGGTAAGAATTTGTACTTTTTTGAAATAATTTTTTTTTAATTGTTTTAATATGAGGGAATCGATGCAAAGTTTGTAAAAACTATTTATTGATGATAGCATTGTATGGTATTTCATGATTTACTGATTGAAATATGACAACTTTAATTTTTGAATAACGCCGTATTTCGTGTGAGAGAGGTAAATAATTAAAAGCAATTAAAACACGAATACTTTGATTTGATAGGTTTAAATTAAAAAATGTACTGAAAAAGTATAGAAAAAATCAATGCAAATCTTAGTTCTGTGTGAAGCTATAAAACCCTAAAATAATGTTAATAACGAATTAAAAATTAATTCAAAGATCGATAAAAGTACCCACAGATACTTCAATCTTTTTTTTTTTTTTTGTGAAATGTTGTTTACGTTTGCAAATTTATTCAAAAAACCCTCGAGGTAACAATTGAGGTTTTTTAAGTGCTCTATTCTTTAAAAAGAATCTCGAATGCATCTCTGAGCATCAAAAATATTTTTCTGCTTTTGAAAGGAAAAATTTTTCTTCTTCTTCTAACCGCAACCGTGCGGTGTTTAATGGCACCTCTGAGAGCTCGAACAAAAAAAAATATTCTCGTGTTCTATTCTGTTCTATTTTTATTTACAACTATCTGCTGCAAAATATTAATGGAATCGTATTATCGGTTTTTTTATAAAGTATGCAAAGTAGTATGTTGAGGAGAAAGCATTCAGAAAATGTGGTTTACAAAAGGGTGAAAAATCCATCAAAGTTTCGAATTTTCGGATCAAATAAATGTATTATTTTATAACATGCTTGTTATATATTCCGTTGTTTGAGGTAGTAATAATGATAATGCAAGTGAAATATCTTCAGAGGTATAAAATGTTATAAATGTTTTTCTTTTTGCCAGGAATTGATGTAAAATTTGTAAAATATTTGATGACAGCATTGCATGGGAGTTATTTTTTGAACTCTTTGAAAGTATGGCATTTTTTTGCAAATAAATGTATTTGCCGAAATGTAGTATATATGTATATGTCTTTTATCATATGCTTGTTATATTTTCCGGTGTTTGAGGTAATAATAATAATAATAATACATGAAATATCTTCAGGGATATAAAATGTTATAAATGTTTGTTGTTTGAAACGAAGTTTAATGTAAAGTTTGTAAAACTATTTATTGATTATAGCATTGCATGGAAGTAATAGTTTGAACTATTTTGAAAGGATGCATGTTTTTAATTGTGCTAATAAGAAGGAAACGATGGAAAGTTTGTAAAAAGTCTGGTGATAGTATTGTTTAGAGTAAAGGATTGAACTCGTTTGAAAGGATGAAATTTTTTTAATTGTGCTAATATGAAGGAATAGATGCAAAGTTTGCAAAACATTTATTGATGATAGCATTGTATGGGAGTAATAGCTTGAACTCTATTGAAAGGATAAAATTTCTTTATTGTGCTAATATGAAGGAATCGATGTAAAGTTTGTAAAACTATTTATTGATGATAGCATTGCATGGAAGTAATAGTTTGAACTATTTTGAAAGGATGCATGTTTTTAATTGTGCTAATAAGAAGGAAACGATGGAAAGTTTGTAAAAATGTCTGGTGATAATATTGTTTAGGAGTAAAGGTTTGAACTCGTTTGAAAGGATGAAATTTTTTTAACTGTGCTAATATGAAGGAATAGATGCAAAGTTTGCAAAACATTTATTGATAATAGCATTGTATGGGAGTAATAGCTTGAACTCTATTGAAAGGATAAAATTTCTTTTATTGTGCTAATATGAAGGAATCGATGTAAAGTTTGTAAAAATATTTACTGATGATAATATTGTATGGCAGTGATGGTTTGAACTCTTCTGAAAGGATAAACTTTTTTATGCTGCTAATATGTTGAGAAGTATCCCAAATTAACTCCGTAATAAATGCGACATATTTTTTAATCCTGGTTTTCATATGATTTTAATCTCTTAAAGTCACTAACATATAAATCACATATTTTAATTTAGTTAGCTGAAAAATTTTTTTTTTTTTTTTTTTTGTGATCAATGTACTATAAACACTCAAGAGTGAAATCAATTAATTTGCAGTGAATCTTTATTGAAAATATTTTATTCTACTTAATAAATTTGCTTTATAAATTGTGTAAATTAGGCTGTATAAGTAACTGTTTTAAAGTTAAAAGAGAGTAAAATTTATTTGCAATTAATTTTTCAATTTAATTACTCAATTTTAGCAATTTTATTATTACTTTCTATGCAATTCTCTTTCCATTTTTTTTTATTTGTTAATGAAAGACGGACTTTTTCTTTAACAATTTGATTAATTATGCCTACCAAGTTATGATTTTTAATGTTTTATTATTATTACTTGCATATAAGACCTTGCGTTAACCGCTAAGAGAAAATAAAACATTTTAGGTTATAGAAAATTTTATAAAGAAAAATAATTGTGCAGAATTAAAGTTTTTTAAATTTTAATTAACTCGCCCTAGATAAAACAATTATTCCAATATTGTTTTCACCTTTAATCTGTGTAATTTAATAATTTATTCGTTAGTACTTAATTTTTAAGAATATAACAATGTTAGTTTGGAACATAGTTTAAAAATTAATATTTAACATTTTTCTACCTTATTTTTGTGTAATAACTTAATGAGCGCCATCTGGTGGCAATAAAAATAAGGTTTTTATTTAGTTAATAATGTGGGAATTAAGAGGCTGAAATCAGGGAGGGAGAATCTCCTATAAAAGTAGCCCAAGGTCTTACTTAAGCAACTGTTTATGAATGCGCCAAATTTGAGTTTCAGATTGAAAACTGTGGTTTTGTATAAAAACAGACGAATAGTTTTTCAAATTTATATATAAGATTAATTAGACTATTATTTCACTTTTTCTCATTAGTTTTAATTTTGACTATTAATTTTTTGTATGTGTGATTTCGAATAAAAAAAATATTCATGAAAATTACAAATTAAGGAAAGCTCTAATGCAGGGGTCACCAAACTTTTTCGATCACGGGCCAAAAATTGAAAAAAAAAAAAAAAGTTTGGCGGGCCAAGAAAAATTTTGCTAAAATTTTAAAAACAATATACAGGTATTACAATATAAATATGTTAATCAGCAGAATGAAATCAAGATTTCCATCTTAAAAGTTCCTTATAGTGAGGTTCGAAGTGATAACCTCACTATAAGGAATCACAAATGCTCCTCTGCTAGTCTACTTCTGAAATAATTCTTTCCAAGATTCATAGTTGAAAACACTTGTTCACATAAATCAGATGAACCAAACACAACACTGATTTTCTGGCCGTGAGATATTGAATTTGGGAAACCTACTTTCGATATTGATTTGTAAAACTCTAACTTTGGCATATTTAGAAACAACTGTTTGAGATGATTGTTAGAATCTAACTCAATTAATTCAACTTACAAATCCTTTCCGATTGAAAGCTGTCTGTGCTTGCTATTTCCGTCGATTTAGGTTTTGTATAACAAAAATAGAGAAAGTAAAAGATCACCAGTCCTTTTAAAAAGGAAGAAAAAAATATTTAATCAAAGTAGAAAAGGAGATGAATATATAATGTATAAATATATATTTCTTTTAATTTGCCTCGACCGGCAAATAAAATTCTATCCGCGGGCCGGATAGAATCTTCCGGCGGGCCGTAGTTTGGAGACCCCTGCTCTAATGTAATAAATTTTCATGTGAAATTTGTCATCAAAATTCACTGGCTATATATATATATATATTTATTTTTTTCAGGCTTCCTTGTAATCACAGTCAATTTAAAATAAATGAATTAAATAAATGTCCAATTATTTAGATAAATAATTTCATTTAAAAATTTGTAAAAAAAAAAAAAAGTTATAAAAAAGTTGCATGAGTTTTTTTTTATTTAAATATATATATATATATATATATATTTAACGATCATGAAGATGATGAGTTGAACAATATTAAGTGTATTATAACAAAAATAATAAATGAAATTATAAAATATTAAATACTTATTTATTATAAAAAATCAAATTATTATAAATATTATTATAAACTAATAAATAATTTATTTAATATTTTAATAATATATTTATTTATAATATACATTTAATTAATTTATTTAATATTTATTATTTGTAAATAATAATTTATAATATTATAAAATACAAAAATATTAAATTATAAAATTTTTTTGTTTCCTATTGATGAACGCTATTTTTCTCCGCTTAAAATGTACATCCCTCTGTTTCTAATCTCTTTTTTAACAAAAAAAATTTAATTTACGGTGAAATAAAAAAATTTTCATTTTTTTGTAATATAAATAATTTTAATTGAAATCTTTTATTCCTCTGAAATAAATGAAAGTGGTTTAAATGTCAAAATTCATTACATTCTGGAAAAAAAATGTTTTCTAATTAAAATAAGCAAACATTTCCTTTTCCAAAATTAAAATAAAGCGTGTAGACTAGCAAAATAATTTATAAAAAATATTTTGTAGGTTTTTTTTTTTTAAGATGAGAAATATAATAAATATAAGAATGCGTATATAAACATTTTGAACAATTATTTTCACTTCGATTCCTGAAACGAACATTTTTGATAAATATATAATTTCATTTTCTATATTGTCCAATTAAAACCGAAATCCAATAAAGATAATCGTTGTGAATATTCAATATGTGAAAATTAAAAATTTTTTGATCGATAGTGTTTTTTTTTTTTAATTGATCTCCACAGATAATATTTGAAGGAAAAAAAAAAACTTAAAAATATTTTAATACTTTCATATGATTGCGCTGCTATTAAGAATAAATCTAATTTTATTATTCAATAACAAGATGTAAATAAGCATAAAATCAAGATTTTTTTTATACATCCCAGAAAATTTATCACTAAACATTTAATTAAAAATCTTCATTATTTCGGAATTAAGTAATTAAAATTAGTGAGTAGAGTAGAATCATTTACATGATTATTCGTAATTATTTTTTATATCAATGGGCTTTGTATTTCACTTAAATTTAGCGAAAACAATCCATTATTGATAATGAAGGATGGACATTGCTATCCATAATGTCTTTTAAGTGTAATTACTCCACATAAATTTACATAAGAGAAAAAATTTTGAATCCATTATTGAAAAGAGAAAAAGAAATTTACATAAGAGGAAACTTGATAAGAATTTAACAGTAATTGGAAAGTAACTGTTGTCTTCCAATATTAGGAATATTAATAAATTCCCAGGTCAAATTGCTGAGCATTGAAAAGTAACAGTTGTCTTTTTATATCAGGAATGTCCAGAAAATCTGTGGCCAGGATACTGAGTATTGAAAAAAACAGTTGTAACAATGATATGTAACAATAAAAAATATCTGAACTATCCAAAGCCTCTCATATCAAAATGCTTAAAGGAATGTAACAGTAATCGGAAATTAACAGTTGACTTTCAATATCATGAATATAAAAAAAACCAAAGTACTGAGTTCAGTCAAATTACAGAGCATTGAAAAGTAATAGTTGACATTCTGTATCAGGGATATCCAGATAAAGATTCTGGTTAAAATACTGAGCATTGGAAAATAATAGAGAACTTCCAATATTAGGCATATCTAAAAGCATCTCAGGTCGAAATGCTGAGCATTAGAAAGTAAAAGTTGGTATCCAATATCAAGAATATCCAAAACCCTTCAGGTCGAAATGCTGATAAAAATTTAACAGTAATTGGAAAATAATTGTTGTCCTTCAATATCAGGCATTGAAAAGTAATAGTTATTTGTTTACATCAGGATTATCTAGAAAAAAACTCTGGTCAACACACTGAATATTGAAAAAATAACAGTTATAACAATAACAGGTAACAATAAAAAATTTCTGGAATATCCAAAAAAATCTTAGTTCAAAATGCTTCAAGGAATGTAACCTTAATTTAAATTAACAGATGGCTTCCCATATCACGAATATAGAAAAAATAATTCTCAAGTCAAAATGCATTGGAAAGTAACCATTCCAATGCATACTGAGCATTGAAAAAGTAACAGTTGACCTACAATATTAGGAATATCCAGAAAAATCTCTGGTTAAAATACTTAGCATTGTTAAAATAATAGAAGACTTCCATTATCAGGCATATCCAAAAACACCTCAAGTCAAAATGAGGAGCATTGAAATAACAACTGGCTTCCAATGTAAAGAATATCCAAAAATACCTCTGGTCAAAATTCTGAGAAACAAAAAATAACAGTTGAAATTCAATATTTGGAATATTAAAAACATAGCTTGTGCAATTCACCGCACTCTTTTGAATTTTTTGGATATTCTTATACATTAAGAGAAATATTTATTATACAAACGAAGCTTTAAAAATACTTTATATCACATTAAATAGGATTGAAGTGGGCTACATTTTGACAATCTATTCCAGAATTTAAACTGTAATCATGACGACGCAGGAAAACTTTCCCCAGCAGAGGGTTTTTGTCAGATAGCTGGTTCTATTTTCTGCAATCCTCAGATGCATGTTCTCCGTATCATCAGAAATTCTGACAGGTGTCTTTCTCATTCCACTTTATCACATTTTTTGTTCGCTTTTTTTATTTCTCCAACATATAAGTAATCTTTCTGTGGAACTCTGCTTCTCTGCTGGAAAACAAGTTCTTGGAGAGAGAAAGAAATTGAGGTTGATGGCGAAAAAGAAGAAATTGAAGAAGGATTTTTAAAGAAAATGAAACTCCGTCTCTCCATGCATTTCAGGGTTTCGCCAATGCAACCTCGCATTTTACGCTTGTCATTTGCTATCTGATTCGCTGTTTGGAATACTGACGTCACCGCTTTTCCATCTAGCGTTTGACACAAATATCTTGAGTCAGGATGTAGTGTGAGCGAAGTCTGGGTTATGATAAAAGTAGCAATACAAATGAATTCTGCGTGAATTTGCCCTCTAAAAATGACTAAGGATTTCCATCTGTCCGAAAAGAAATAGGGAAATCTGTACGAAAATACGAGGGGTTTATATGAATTATATGATAGATCGTATTTCCTCTTGAAATGTCGAAGAAACATAATAATAAATTATAGTTTAATAGTTGTCTCTGAATAGCATACGCATTTTAGTATTTATGTGAAGCATTTATGTCTGAGGTGCAATAGAAAGTCATATAAGTAAAAAATATTCATTTAGCTTGACTTGGTGCTTTGAGATGTATGCTCGCTGATGCTGCTTAAAGTATAAGTGAATATCACGATAATCTGTAGAGATAATAGAGAGTTCAACACGATGATTGCATTTAATAATTGAAATATCATGTTCAAAATGTAGGTGGAAAGCGTAATTAAATTAAAGTTAATCAGTTTGAAACATCCGATTGTAATTTAATAACCAGCTTTTGAGCACCTATCATAAGTGTAGAACTTAAATATGATGTATTAATATTTTTGCTGTGGGAGGTGTGGTATATAACTTTGTTTAAGTATATTAACATAAATTATAAATTATTCCTTTGTAATGATACTTTGTAAAATAATATGTTATTTAGAACATCTTAAATAATTTATTACCTCATTATTTTAATAATGCGTATCGCTTTTTTCCGAAAAACGTACATATTTATGGTGAAGAGGTTGATTTTGAAGTTTTAGTGATAGTGTGGTTCTATGAATAAAGAGATAAATAAAAGGGGGGGGGGTTGGGGGTGAAGGAATGTCTTCGAAGGGAATTTTCAGGAGTAATTTCTGGAAATATTTTGTGCTTGATTGTTATACTGGGGAACGCCTTTAAAATTTCCAAAAAATTCAAATCGATTGTCGATATCACTCTATCATGATATTTATCAAATCTATTCTTTTTTCGAAATTGTGATTATAGAGGCCAGTATATTTGTTTGAAATTGAAGTTGAACTTTTGTTTGCTCGTGTACCAATAAATTAAATAAATATTTCCAATAGACCATAAAAAAGCATAAAATTTATTTAATATTTATATTAATTTATTTTTAAAGTTGCTGCGAGCATTTTTATCTAAGAATTATAGGAAATATATCATTACTTAATTTTAAGATGTTTTATATATTCCATTAAAAGCTTTTCCAGTAAATAATTTAAGAAAAATAATTTTAAAAATTAAAACAATAATAATAATAATAATATTGAATACACAATATTTGTCATAAATAATTAAAACGATACTTAGAATTAAGATGATGAAGTAATTAATTATTTAAGTTATTTTCTTAAAATTCATATTATTATTTAATTAAGCATTATTGCAAATGAATAAACATAATATTTGTTAATTAATTCAGAAATTTAAACATATTAAGTCACATAAATTGCTAAAATGAAAAACTAATTAGCATAGAATCAAAAGTATCTAATTAAAATAATTATTTAATTACACATACTACCTATAATTTTGCAAATATGTTTTTTATAAATAATCATGTGAAACGAAAGCATGATTTAAATAAGAGATTAACTATTTATGAAAAAATATGAGAAGAGTTATTTAAATTTTTATTTAAAATTACAGAAATATTACTTTGTAAAAATTAGAAAACTTATATTTACATTTCGATCATATGTAGAAAATACACTCAGTAAATGTTTAAGAGAATCATAATTTTTTAAGACCAACGTTTATAGCGTTAAATCTGAAAATTTTTAAATAGTCTACTCATTTCTAATCAAATGATTTTCAATTAAACGATTTTTTTATTTACAATTTGAAAACATTCTTTTATGTCATATAAAAACAAAAAAAAAAAAAATCTCGACGATGTAATTGAAGAATACTAAAAGGTACTTGGGGCTAGCGCTCTGTGTCACAAGTTTTGGGATAGAGTTCCGGAGGTGCCATGGACATTTGTAGTGTTTCAGAATTCACTTTAAACTGAATGTACCTGTCTCATATGACTGAAGGGCGTAGGGATGACAAATCTACCTCATAAAAAAAAAGAAAAAAACATCTCATGTTTCGGAATCTGTCAGTAGGGAGATGGCCTTGTCCCACCATGACGTGTTGCGCCATTGAAGACAAAGTAAAGGAATTGAGAAATTTTTTATTATTTTTAAAATTTTGATCAGTATTCTGACTTGAGATTTTTTTTTTTATTCATAATATTGGTAGTCGACTCTTTAATTTCCAATTACTGTTACATTCCTTTCAGCATTTTGATCTGAGATTTTTTGTATATTCCAAATGCTTTTTATTGTTATATATTATTCTTATAATATTAAAATTTTCAATACTATGTATATTGGCCACAGTATTTTCCTGCACATTACTGATATAAAAAGATAATTATTATTTTTAAATGAGTAGAATTTTTGACCTGTAGGTTTTTGGATATTCCAAAGTCAAAGCCACTCCAAGCCAATTTTTTAAGCCTAGTTTTACTTTCCAATGCTCAGCATCCACCTCATCGAATTAATATTTACATTAGAGTTGAATAGTTCACATATTGTTGAGATAAGCCTTACAATGTAAGTAAGTAAAAAACTTTGGGGTCGTCACACCAAGAAGATAAAGTAATTGAGAAACTTCTTATTATTTTTTAAATTTTGATAAAAACAATCCACCACATTCAATTAAAAATTACATTAGTATTGAATAGTTTACATATTACTTCTTGTATTAATTTTAACTTAACCTTGTTAATAAAGGCATAATGTTAATGTGTTTGTTAATAACGTTAATGCTAATTACTTATATAATTTAAGTAAGTAAAAAACTTTAATGTTAAAAATGAAAAAAAAAAAAATTGTATTGCATTTTCATTTTTTTTTTTTAAAGCCAATAATCAGTATTATGCATTAAAAACCCTAAAACAAATATTAACGTTAACGATACACATAAATAACTCAATAATTCTTAAAATTCACAACTACTTATTGAATAACTACATAAATACAATTTTATAGAAATACATTTTAATAACTCAGATGCAAAGAAATAACGATCCAATATAACGCTTTACATAAAAATCGCATACATCAACTCTAAATCGGAGGGAATTATTGATACTTAAACCAAACTTTCAAAACCGAAACTCCTAGAACTGACCCATATAACTCAATAGTAAAAACTTTCCATCAAACGGGCAAAACTTTCAGATCTTTTCGATAAAGGCATTACGGAAGAAGCCTCTGGAAATACCACACAGTTTTTTGGATAAGCCTCTTTTCTCACCGACATCCAGCCACGTCTGAAAAAGTAAATTTATACCAGCGACAGCAACCAACGTCTTCTTAGTCTCCTGCCAACCTTTACAACTCAACTTCCCAACGGTACCATTCTAAATTCAATTTGCATGGAAAAAAATAAAAATTTTATGCCCTTCTTAGGGTATATTGCTCTCATTTGCATATATCTTAAAGCAGCTTTACTTTAAGCAAATTTGGGTCGGAAAAAGCAATATACACCATTTTATAGCTGGTGATTTTTCTGGGGCTGGCGATTCTGGAGATTTTGCAAATTTATGTCTCATTTTTATGCGGCATATGCTTTACATCGTTTGACTTTTCCGGACTGATGTTCATCGATGCCAAGAGATCATATCGATGGAAAGAGTAATGGGTTTATATTCCTAACTATCCTGTAATACCGATTACGATGAAAGTTTCCTGTTTTTAAATGGGTACAGACAGTTTTCTGTCGGAAGTAGATTCGGGGATTTAAAAGCGATTTCAGTAAATGAGATATTTACAACTTGCAGATCTAAATTAAAAATGTAGAATTTTGGAATATGCTAGCCTACCATAAGTCTGCTGCGTCATTGAAGAAGAAGACGATGAAAATAAAGCAATTGAGAAAAATTTGAGTAATTTTTAAAAGATCTGTAAAAATAATCAAACTGCATTCAATTAATATTTACATTAGAGTTGAATAATTTACGTATTACTTCTGCATTAATTTTAACTTAACTTTGTTGACAAAGGACTTATGAAAGTAAGTAAAACAAGTTAATGTTAAAAATTGAGAAAAACAATAATTTTTTAAGTATTTTCTTTTTCAGAAGTCAGAAAAAACATGTATTATGTAAATATAAAAAACACTAAATGTAAATATTAACGTTTAAGACACACATAAATAACTCAATATTTCTTAAAACTCACGACTTATTGAACATTAACAAATTCAATTTTGCAGAAATACGTTTTAATAACTCAGACCCATATAACTCAGTAGTAAGACACAAGAAGAAATAACGATCCAATATACTTTTTACATAAAAATACTATAAATCAACTCTAAATCAAAGGGATTTTTGATATTTAAACCAAACTTTCAATGCCTAAACTTTTTCCTAGAACTGACCCATATAACTCAATAGTAAAACTACATCCCATCAAACGAGTAAAAACTTGGCAGATCTTTTTGATAAAGGCATTATAGAAGAAGCCTGTGGAAATACCACACAGTTTTCGGATAAGCTTCTTTTCAACGACACCCAGCCACGTCTGGAACAGCAAATTTATACCAGAGACAGCGGTACTTAACGTCTTCTCAGTCTCCTGCAAGCTTTTTTACGACTCAACTTCCCAATGGTGCCATTCTGAATTCAATTTGCATGGAAAAGGAATAAAAATTTTATGCCGCTTCTCAGGGTAAGTCGCTCTCATTTGAATATATCTTAAGCAGCTTTTCTTTAATTGCAAAGTTGGGTCAGAAAAGTTAAAAACTAAATAGGTTAAAGACACATTAAAAACATAAATACATAAATAGCGCTACTAGTATAAATCCATATGAGTTTTAGTTAGCCCTAAACTTCAAAAAAAGACCCGTGTATAAATTTGACAGCTGTTGCACTATTAGTATGTGAGTTATAGCATTTTTAGTGTTCATCACATGCAGTCCACTCGGCTGACTGTCGATTGGACTCCGGTGTGAAATGATAAAAGCCATGTTTCATCCATTGTCACATATCGATGTAAAAATTATGGTTTATTACGATTGAACAGCTCCAAACACTGCTTAGAATCATCAATTCGTTGTTGTTTTTGGTCGATTGTGGCTTGCGCGGCACCCACTTTAAACAGAGCTTTCGCATATCCAAATATTCATTCACGATATGTCCAACACGTTCTTTGATATCTTTAGGGTCTCAGCTATCTCAATCAACTTCACTTTACGGTTATCAGAAATTATTTTGTGGACTTATTTGATGTTTTCGTCGGTAACAGCCTCTTTGGGGCGTCCACTGCGGTCCTCGTCCTCTGTGCTCATTTCGCCTCGTTAAACCACTTCTCTACGGTTGATTTTCCTGGTGAAAAGTCTGAATAATGTTTATCAAGCCAAGCCTTGGCTTTAATAGTATTTTTTTTGCGCCATAAAGGAATGCTTTATTAACACACGAACTTTCCTTCTTATCCTTTTTTTCAAACTAACAAAAGTAGCTTCACTAAAAATGTTATAACTCACATACTAATAGTGCAACAGCTGTCAAATTTATACACGTGTCTTTTGAAGGTTAGAGCTAATTAAAAATCTTATGGATTTAATACTAGTATCGCCATCTATGTGTCAGCCTATGAACTTTTCAGCCCCCTGTTAAATTCAATTTTATAGAAATACATTTTAATAACACAGACAAGAAGAAATAACGATCCAATGCACCGCTTTACATGAAAATCCCATGAAATCAACTCTAAATCGAAAAGATGTTTGATATTTAAACCGAACTTTTAAAGCCGAATCTTCTAGAATTGACCCATATAACTCAATAGTAAAACTTCCCACCAAACGAGTAAAACTTGGCAGATCTTTTCGATAAAGGCATTATAGAAGAAGCATCTGGAAATACCACACAGTTTTCGGATAAGCTTCTTTTCTCACCGACACCCAGCCACGTCTGGAAGAGTAAATATATACCAACAACAGCGACGTCTTCTCAGTCTCCTGCAAGCTTTTACGACTCAACTTCCCAATGATGCCATTCTAAATTCAATTTGCATGGAAAAGAAATAAGAAATTTTTATGCCGCTTTCTCAGGGTAGGTCGCTCTCGTTTAAATATATCTTAAGCAGCTTTACTTTAAGCAAAGTTGGGTCGGAAAAAGCAATGCGCACCAATTTTTAGCAAATGTCTGCACTCTGGCGATTTTGCAATTTTATGTCTCACTTTTATACGGCAGATGTTTTACATCGTTTTGGACTTTACCAGTACTTGCAGATCTAAGAATGGTTAAAAATATTAATCTTCATGAATGATATTGCTCTAAACAAATAGAGATTGTGATGTTTTTGCTAGAGACATTATAAACTATATTACATTTAAAATCAATGCATTCTAATAAAATAAATTTACATTAGACATTTCAAATATAATGTCTTTAATACTTGTCTTAATATCTTTTCGTAAAGCATTGTAGCTTTACGAAAAGATTAATTTTATATAAACAATAAGTTTGTTGAAGTAGAAAATTATTGCTTATACAAAATAATTAAACATTGTCTCTCAATTCGATATATACAGGTTTAGCGTGTAATTTGTGATTGTGTATGAATTCCCGTTAAGACTTCCTTTATTACCTATATATTTGAATCCGTGTGTATATACGTGAGCAGAAACTGAAGTCATGCATATGAACGCATTCATATGTATACATATGTGTGTGTGTCCATATGAATGCTTACATATATATATATATGCGTGTATTTGCCGACAGTTTTCTGTCAGAAGTAGATTTGGTGGTTTAAAAAGCAATTTAAGTTAAATGAGATATTTACTACCTGTAGATCTAAAATTGCTTAAAGATATTAATCTTTATCAACAACATTGCACTAAACAAATAGAGATTGTGATATTTTTGCTGTAGTCATTATATACCATGCGTGATTAAAGTCTTTATTATTATAATTAAAAAAAAATTTATATTAGACATTTTAAATATTAAATGTTGTGCGATTACTTTTATGTGAATAATAAATTTTATTTCAGAATAATATTTTTTTATTAGAAGCTAAATTTTATTTTTCTTACAAGCTGATCAACATAACAAAATAGAATTCAATGACTAGTATGGGTTTACATGTATTAAAGTTAAAGCAAGGTAAATAATTTTAAAGCAGTTTTGTTTTTACCGCGTGCGTTTTTAATGCGTTTATGCAGTTTTATTTTTAACGCTAAAAATATTTACATATTTTAACGAGTAAAAACGCTTTTTTTTAAATAGCAAGAAGTATAAAATGTTTGCTTTTACGAAGTAATTAAGCAAACAATGTTTCTTACTTTTATATATGTCAAAGATATTCTTTTACTGTGTAAAAGAATATATGTTTATAATGTTTTATGCCATGTCATTAAAAAATTGTTACATTTTAAATCAATTCAACCATCAAATTCAACTTTTTGCATATCAATTCAACCTATTTCAAATCAAATTAAACCTTTTACAAATCAAATTAAACCTTTGCAAACCAAATTAAATCTTTTGCAAACCAAATTAAACCTTTCCGAAATGAAATTAAACTTTTAGTATACAAAATTCAATCTTCTGAAAAATAAGATTTCCATATATCCATGTAGATTTGCATTTTCGTGGTCACGTTAAAGTATGTGTAGGTGCATGTTTATGTGTAAGTATATTTATGTGCATGGGTATGTTTGTGCATTCATGCACATTTGTATTTATGTGTATGGACATGTGCATGTGCATGTGTATGTGTTTGTGAGTATGTGTAAATGTGTATCTTTGCGCATGTGTATGTGCATTTAAGTATATGTATGAGCCTACCCAAGCATTGCTTTTATGTGCATGCGTGTATGTATGTGTATATAAGTGCATGTACATTGCATGTGCATTTGTATAAATGTGTTTGCATGCAAACCTATGCATATACATATATATACGCATGCATACACATATACGGGTATAAAAAACCTGCCATATATGTGCACATGACATGCATAGAAATATACACAAGCATATTCACTTACATGCGAAAGCACATTCTTATATATACAGAAGCAAATGTATACACATGTACATGCACATATATGCATACATACACACAGCGGTGTGTATGCTATCATGACTAAGAGACGTCTTGACTTGCGGCAAGACAAGCTCGGCAAAAGCAAAAGAATGGATGGAAAGAGAAGCTCAGTGAAAGAGACCGACGGGTATTGAAACGGATTGTGATGTCTCAAAAGCGAACAACTGCAGCAAATGTGACCGCAGAGCTCAATCAACATCTGTATTCTCCAGTGTCAATCATTACAGTTAGTAGGCACCTTTATAAACAGGACATTTACGCCAGAGCAGCAATTCCCAAGCCACTTGTAACAGATGTTAATGACAAATGTCGTCTATAGTGGTGCCACACTTACAAAACTTGGGCGAGTGATAAGTGGGAGGAAGTAATATGGTCTGCTGAATCGTCTTTCACACTTTTCTATACAACAGGAGGGGTGTATGTTTGGAGGACACCTGCACAAGCGTATGATCGTGATTGTCTCCTTCTAACTGTCAAGCATGGAGGTGGATCTGTCACGATATAGGGCAGCCGTGTCGTGTGTTTCTGCTGGACCAATAGTAACCCAGAAAGGAAGGATCACTGGGGAGACAGTATAGAGAAATTTTAGCTGATCAGATCCATCCTATGAAGCAAACTTTGTTTCCTGCAGGAGATGGAATTTTCCAGGATGATATTGCACCCATCCATGCAATGGGACTTGTCCAATCATGGTTTGATGAACACGAGAATGAAGTTAAACATCTATATTGGCCCGAACAGTCACCCGACCACAATATCATTGAACCGTTATGGTATATTTTAGAGCGTTCAATACGGAATCGATATCTTCCACCGGCATGTCTCCCAGAAGTTTCACAATATCTCCATAAATGGTACAATAAACACTATTCAGCATTTGTATGAATCGATTCCTAGGCGAATCCAAGCTGTATTGCATGCCAAAGACAGTCCTATACTATTCTTTATAAATCTATGGCGTTTTCATTATTTTGATAACCCCCTGTATATATATATATATATATATATATATATATATATATATAAACATTAATTCGCATAAAAGTAGGGTAAATTGGGTAAATCCATACATTCTTACAAATGCATAGGTATATATATACGTAAGTAAATATGCAGTTATAGTTGAGGATACATGTATATTTAACATATTTTTAGTGTATATCTTTAGCCATATATTGCAAAACTTACTTATAGAGAAATACATATTTAGATATACACATGCATGTAAACTTTTTTATAAATATACGCATGTACAAATATTAATTTATAAACACAATCTTAATTTTGAGAAGGTTTAATTTGATTTGCAAAAGGTTTAAAATGACTTGCAAACCTGTATAAAAGATATATATCAGGCTATTTTTAAACTTTATTAAAAATTGTTTTGTTGGTTTAGTTTTTAACATTCCTGATTACAACTTTTTTTCAGCCTAGGAATTATTGTTTTCATAATTTATACAACAATTAATATAATCAATTTAAATAGTTATTACTTATTCAAAAATTTAATAATTAAATTCGAATTGAAACAATAAATTCCTTTTATCAATATTTAAAAAAAAAAAAAAAAAACCCTTCTGTTTTAATTATGTGAAAACCAATCCCGTATTTGCAAATGGGAAATACATAAATAAAAACACATAATTAAAATACATTATTTCATCTCAATATCACTATGGCAATTTTAGAAATATAATCCATTATTGGCATATAAAAAAATAATATATTTTAGAGATTTCTAAAGAAATGCAATTGTTCAGAAAAGTTCTTGACTGATATGAATCAAACAAAAAACACTATCATATGCAATTACATACTAAACGATATTACTGACATTAATTTTTTTAAAGAATCTTATATTTTTTAATTTTCGAACTTTAAATTTGCATTTCCTAAAACAAAATTAAAGATTTTTTTTTTTGTCCAAGTATCACATTTTCTAAATTTTTTATTTCTATAATCATCAATAAATTTTAAAGTGCTTTACAAAAAAAGAAAAAAAAATTCTAAATTAAATGGTTCTTAAATTTATTCCTTAGAATCCTTTCCAGGGAAAGCAGACGAGATTTAAAATAAAACGTATTTAAAGATGGTTTTTAATTACTTTTAGATTAAATTTATCAGTAGATCATATCAATATCGTTTTGATATTTTAGGAGAATAAATTAATTATTAAAATGAGAAAGCAATTTACCTATGAGATTTACGAAAGAAATGCAATTATTCGAAAAAGTTCTTGCTGAAAACAATCAATTCGAATTGAATGAAAATTGCTGTCTTAAGCATATGCGTACTAAGCGATATTTTTTTTTCCTTTTTTTATTTATAATCTTTTATTTTTCAATTTTCGAGCCTTATAACTCTGTTATAAGATTTCCTCATTAAAATTTCTGAACTCTCAAAAATCGATTCTGGCAGTTTGAGATGATTATAATTAAAAACAAAAGATTTATTTTTCTGAAATATCTCTTCAAAGCAGCCTCTGCAGTAATTAATTTTTTTCGGAATAAAAATCACAACTTAACCTTTTTTTGAATTAACATTTTCCCGTTTCTTTTCACTTTCTATTCTACTTTGGAAATGAATCTAGAGATATCAAAAAGTGAGGAGTCATTTATTTCGGAAATCGAAAACACAATTTTTTATATTACATTTAATAAGTTCAGTGTTATGATATTTTACCTTGAAAAGTTTTCCAATAATAACGTTATCAGATGTTATGCAAATGATGATTTTTAAATTATGAAATAGTTTTCAACAATAGAACACTTTTGGAATTTCTGTTATAAATTTCCACAAAATATAGAGGAAATATTCATACCAAATCTTTTTATAGATTTTTGAGTTGATATGAAAAATTGGATTAGAAAAAAAAAGGAAATGTTTTATTTTTATTCGCAAAATCTATTTGTTGATAAAAAAGATGAATCTGCTATAGAAAATTTCATTTATAACATTAAATTTTGCAATAATAGATTAATTTTATCCTGTTGTATAAATAATTGCAATATTAAACTTTAAAAATAACGTTTTTTTATTAGCGACCTGATGGCCTAGTGATGGCCGTTCTGATGCTCGGTGCGTCAGGTTTCGTTGTCGAGGATATCAGGAATATCCAAAGAAGGCAAGGAGTGCAATTCACTGCATTTTTGAATATTGTGGATATTCCTATACATTAAAAGAAATATTTATTACATGTACGAAGCTTTAAAAATACTTTATATCACGTAAAATCGGATTGAAGAGGGCTACATTTTGACAATCTATTCCAGAATTTAAACTGTAATCCTGACGACGGAGAAAACTTTCCCCAGCAGAGTGTTTTTGTCAGATAGCTGGTTCTATTTTTGCAATCCTCAGATGCATATTCTCCGTATCATCAGAAATTCTGACAGGTGTCTTTCTCATTCTACTTTATCTCATTTTTTTGTTCGCTTTTTTTTTCTCCAACATATAAGTAATCTTTCTGTGGAACTCTGCTTCTCTGCTGGAAAACAAGTTCTTGGAAAGAGAGAGAAAGAAATTGAGGTTGATGGCGAAAAGAAGAAATTGAAGAAGGATTTTTAAAGAAAATGAAACTCCGTCTCTCCATGCATTTCAGGGTTTCTACAATGCAACCTCACATTTTACGCTTGTCATTCGCTATCTGATTCGCTGTTTGGAGTACTGACGTCACCGCTTTTCCATCTAGCGTTTGACACAAATATCTCGAGTCAGGATGTAGTGTGAGCGAAGTCTGGGTTATGATAAAAGCAGCGATACAAAATGAATTCTGCGAGAATTTGCCCTCTGAAATGACTAAGCATTTCCATCTATTCGAAAGAAATCGTGAAATCTGTATGAAAGTACGAGGGCTTTACAAGAATTATATGATAGATCATATTTCATATTGAAATGTCAAAGAAACATTATAATAAATTGTATTTTAATAGCTGTCTCGAAATAGTATACTTATTTTATTATCTCTAAGTAAATGTGAAAAGTTTATGTAGTAGGTGAAATACAAAAATATTTTTATTTAACTTGACTTACTTGACTTGGTGCTTTTAGATGCATGCTCGCTCATGCTGCTTAAAATATATGTGAATATCACGATAGCAGATATGCATTTGCAATTGAGAGTTCAACATGATGATTGCATTTAATAATTGAAATATCATGCCCAGAAATCTAGGTGAAAACGTAATTAAATTAATCTCTGTTTGAAGCATCCGATTGTAATTTAATATCAAATGTTTGGGCATCTATCATGGTGTGTATTTGGGTGTAGAATTTAAACATGATGTATAAATCTTTTTGCTGTAGAATTGTGATACATAACTTTGTTTAAGCACAATAACATAAATGTAAATATTTTTGATGTCAGATTGTGATACATAGCTTTGTTTAAGTTACATTAACATAACTGTAAGCTCATAAATGCATATATTTATGGTGAAGAGGTTTATTTTGCAGTTTCAAGTGTTCTGAGGACCCTTAGAGATAGTGTTGTTCTATCAATAAAGAAAAAAAAAGGATGGGTTTCAGAGGAATGTCTTCCAGAAGGATTTTCAGGAGTAATTTCTGGAAAATTTTTCTGTTTAATTGTTGTGCTGGAGAACACCTGGAAAATTTGGAAAAAAACAAATCGATTGTCAATATCATCCTGTCATAATATTTATCAAAATCTATACTTTTTTTCAAAACTGTGAATATAGAGGACAGTACGTTTTTTTCAAACTAGAATTCAATTTTTGTTTGCTCGTGTACCAAGAAATTGAATAAATATTTCCAATGGATTATAAAAAAAGCATAAACATAATTTAATATTTACATTAATTTATTTTTAAAGCTGTTGTAGGTTTTTTTCCTATACGAGTTATATTTTTTGTAATTCATAGAAAGGATATCATTAGTTAATTTTAAGATGTTTTATAATTTCGATTAAAGGTTTTTTTCAATAAATAATTTAGTAAATTATTAAATTAATAAACTATTCATTTAGTAAATTAATTAATTATGGACGTGAAATCAATGTCTTATAAAAGGATTTTCAGGAGCAAATTCTGGAAATATTTTGTGTTCTGTTGTTGTACTGGGGAACACATGGAAAACTCTCAAAAAATCAAATCGATCGTCGATATCACCCTGTCATAATATTTATCAAATCTATTCTTTCTCAAAACGGTGATTATAGAGGACAGCATGTTTGTTTGAAATTAGAAATGAATTTTTGTTTGCTTGTGTATCAATAAATTGAATAAATTATTCCAATGGAATATAATAATAAAAAAAAAAAAACATAAAAATTATTTAATATTTGCATTAATTTTTTTGAAAGTTGTTGCTATCTTTTTTTCATCTACGATTTACATTTTTTGTACTCCATTGAAAATATATCATTATTTAATTTTAAGATGTTTTGTGTATACGTTTAAAAGTTTTTCCAATAATTAATTTAAGCAGTAAATAATTTAAAAATTTAAACTAAAATAATAATAATAATATTGAATACACACTACTTGTCATAAATAATTAAAACGATACTTATAATTAAGATAATCAAGTAATTAATTTTTAAAATAACCTAAATGACATAATATTATTTAATCAAGCATCGTTACAAACGAATAAACACAATATTTTTTGATTAAATCAGAAATTTAAATTAAGATTAAGCCAAATAATTTGTCAAAATGAATAAACTAATTAGCATAGAATCACAAAGATGTAATTAAAATAATTATTTAATTACACACTCACACTATCTAATATTTTGCAGATATTTCTGTTATAAATTAGCATGTGAAACGAAAGCATTATTTAATTAAGAGATTAGCTATTTTTGAAAACTATATGTCAAGAAGAAGAGAATTAATTAAATTTATTATTTAAAAATTACAGAAATATTACTTTGTAAAAATTAGATAACATTTGTTTACATTTCGATCATTTATAGAAAATACACTCAGTAAATGTTAAAGCGTAATCATATATTTTTAAGTCCAGAATTTACATCTTTAAATCTGAAATTTCTTAAAGTAGTCTATTCATTTCTAATCAAATGATTTTCATTTAAAGAAATTTTCATTTAAAATTTGAAAATATTCTTTGTTATATAAAAATTAAGAGGACTTAAAGAGAACTTAAAAGACTATAAAGTAGTTGGGGGCCCGATGGTTGAATGACTAGCGCTTTGGCGCACGGTGCCATAGCCTTTGGGCTCGAGTCCCGGCGTTGACATGGATGCTTGTAGTGGTTAGGAATCTGCTTTAAACCGTATAAGTATTTCTCATATAACTGTTGGGCGTAGACTGGCAAACATTCCTCTTAAAAAAATCAAAAAAAAAAAAAAAAATCGCATGTTTTGAATTTGCCAGTAAGCAGATGGCCGTGAACCCATTGGGTTGTTGCCAAAATTGAAGAATACACAATAGCTGATAAAATTTGTAATAATATTTTAAAAAAAATTTGTTAAAAATAATCAACCACATTTAATTAATACTTACATTACAGTTGAACAATTTACGTATTACTTGTGTATTAATTTTAACTTGTTGACAAAGGTCTTTCAATGTAAGGAAGTAAAAAGGTTAAAATATAAAAAAAACCTTCTTTACTCATTTTCATTTTAGTCAGAAATGTGTATTATGTATTAAAAACACTAAAATAAATATTAACGTCAAAGACACACATAAATAACTCAATATTATCTTAAAACTCACAACTTATTGAATTTTAACTACAGATATTCAATTTTATAGAAATACATTTTAATAACTCAGACACAAAGGAATAAAGATCCAATACACCTCTTTACATAAAAATCACATAAATCAACTCTAAATCGAAAGGAATTTTGATACATAAACCAAACTATCAAAGCCGCGACTCCTAGAACTGACCAAATAACTCAATAGTAAAACTTCCCATCAAACGAGTAAAACTTGGCCAGATCTTTTCGATAAAGGCATTATAGAAACTCATCTGGCAATACCACACAGTTTTCGGATAAGCTTCTTTTCTTACCGATGCCCAGCCACGTCTGGAAATGTAAATTTATACCACCAATAGCGGCACCAACGTCTTCTTAGTCCCCTGCAAACTTTTACGACTCAACTTCCCAATGGTACCATTCTAAATTCAATTTGCATGGAAAATAAATAAAAAATTGTATGCTGCTACTCAGGGTAAATCGGTCTCATTTGAATATATCTTAAGCAGCTTTACTTTAAGCAAAGTTGGGTCGGAAAAAAAAGCAATATGCACCAATTTTTAGCAAATGCTGCACTCTGGCAATTTTGCAATTTTATGTCTCACTTTTACAAGGCAGATGTTTTACATCGTTTGGACTTTTCCGGTTTGATTTTCATCGATGCCGAGAGATTATATCGATTTAAACAGTAATGGGTTTATATCCCTAACTATTCTATGATACCGATTACGATAAAAGATTCCTGTTTTTAAATGGATACAGACATTTTTTTTGTCAGAAGAAGATTTGGCGATTTAAAAAGCGATTTCAGATAAATGAGATATTTACTACTTGCACATTTATAAGATTTTATTAAAGATACTAAACTTTCACTGAATGATATTATACTGAAAAAATAGAGGTTGTGACGCTATCTACTCATTTGTAATCAAATGATTTGAAAATAAACCCTTTCCTTAATTTGAATTTAAAAACATTCTTTTATGTTATATTAAAATTAAAAAGTCTGGAAGATGTAAATTAAGAATACTATAAAGCAATTATGGTCTTGATGGTCGAGTGATAGAGCTTTGACATATGTTTCGGTCTTGAGTTCTGGAGGTACCATGGATTCTTGCAATGGTTTGGAATTCTTTTAAATGGTAGGTCCCGGTCCAAGAGTGTCGGGCGTAAGATTTAGGCATAAAAGATAAAATAGCTGAATCTAGCCCACCATGGGACTGTTGCGTAATGAAGAAGAAGGCGACGAAGATAAGGCAGTTGAGAAAACTTTGATTATTTTTTAGCCCATAAAGATAGAGTATAAACGAGAGATTTATTATTTTTAACTTAACGTTAAAATTTAAAATTAGTAAAACATTTTAAAAAAAGGAAAAATGAAAAAACCTTTTTATGTATTTTAGTCCTTTTAAATCAGGAATGTGTATTAGGCATTAAAAACACTAAAATAAATATTAACTTAAAAGACACACATAAATAACTCAATATTTCTTGAGACTCACAAACTTATTGATGTTTAACTGCATAAATTCAATTTTATAGAAATACATTTTAATAATTCAGACGCACAGAAATAACGATTCAATACACCATCTTTACATAAAAATCACATAAATAAACTCTGAATCGAAAGGGATTTTGATACTTAAATCAAACTATCAAAGCCGAAACTCGCAGAACTGACCCAAACAACTCAATAGTAAAACTTCCCATCAAACGAGTAAAACTTGCCAGATCTTTTCTATAAAGGCATTATAGAAGAAGCATCTGGCAATACCACACAGTTTTCGGATAAGCTTCTTTTCTTACCGACCCCAGCCACGTTTGGAAAAGTAAATTTATACCAGCGGCAGCGGCAGCGGCAGCGACGTCTTCTTAGTCTCCTGCAAGCTTTTACGACTGAACTTCCCAATGGTACCATTCTAAATTCAATTTGCATGGAAAAGAAATAAAAAATTTATGCCGCTTCTCAGGGTAAATCGCTCTCATTTGAATATATCTTAAGCAACTTTTACTTTAAGCAAAGTTGGGTCGGAAAAAGTAATATGTACCAATTTTTAGCAAATGCCTGCACTCTGGCGATTTTGCAATTTTATGTCTCACTTTTATACAAGATGTTTTACATCGTTTTGGACTTTTTCCGGCCTGATGTTCATGGATGCCGAAAGATTATATCGATGGAAAGAGTAATGGGTTTATATCCCTAACTATTCTATGATACCGATTACAATAAAAATTTCCTGTTTTTTAAATGGTTAAAGACAGTTATCTGTCAGAAGTAGATTTTTAAGTTAAATGAGATATTTAATACCTGCAGGTCTAAGATTGATTAAAGATATTAAAATTCATTAATGACATTTTACTAATAAAATAGAGTTTATGATGTTTTTGCTGTAGACATTGTATACCATGCTACATTTCAAATTAATACTATAACAAAGTATACTTGCTTTAGACATTTTAAACTTGCATCAGACATTAAAATGCTTTACGAAAATAATTGATGTTTTGTAAACAGTAAGTTTTGTTTCAGAATAATATTTTTTATTACAGGTTAAATTTTACTTTTTCTTGCAAGCTATATAAAATTAATTAAAAATAACCCTTGTATGGTTTTACATATATTGAAAGAACAAGGTAAAGAAAATTGAAAGCAGTTTATTTTTAACATTAAAAATATTTATAGCTTATTATGAATAAAAAATGTTCTTGTAAACATCCTGAAGTACAAAATATTTGCTTTTCCTTTCTTGTGTTTTTGTGAAATGTTTGCTTATGTCTTTCTTCTCATTTCTTAATTTGATAAATGAGAAGAAATATATTCTTTTTATGCAATGTCATGGACATTTTTTTCATTTTTAAATATTTAGTATCATTATTGCAGGTTTTGGAAAATTTTGCAAACCAAAATAAACCATTTGCAAATCAAATTAAATCTTTTGCAATGGATGCTTGTAGTGTGTTGGAATTCACTTTAAACCGTATGAACCTGTCTCACATAACTGTTGAGCGCAGACAGCTCTACTGACAAACCTACCTCATAAAAAAAAATCTCCTGATTATTAATCTGCCAGTAGGCAGATAGACTTGGTACCCCATAGGACTATTGCGCCATTGAAGAAGACGACGATAAAGTAGCTGAATTTTTTTATAGTAATATATTTTGATAAAAGTAATCAACCGCATTCAATTAATATAGTTACATTAGTGTTGAATAGTTTACGTATTACTTCTGCATTAATCTTAATTTAACGTTGTTAATAAACGCCTTACAATGTTAGTAAATAAAAGGTAATGTTAAGGTTAGTTTAAAAACGTATTTTTATTCTTCTTTAAAGTTAGAAATATGTATTATGAATAAAAAACACTAAAATAAATATTAACGTTAAAGACACGCATAAATAACTCAATATTTCTTAAAACTCACAACGATTGAACTTTAACTACATAAATTCAATTTTATTGAAATACATTTTAATAACGACGCTGAGAAAAAACGATCCAATAGACCTCTTTCCATAAAAATCACATAAATCAACTCTAAATCGAAGGGATTTCTGATACTTAAATCGAACTTCCAAAACCGAAACTCGCAGAACTGACCCATGTAACTCAATAGTAAAACCTCCAATCAAACGAGTAAAACTTGGCAGATCTTTTCGATAAAGGCATTATGGAAGGGGCATCTGGAAATACCACACAGTTTTCGAATAAGCTTCTTTTCTTACTAACACCCAGCCACGTCTGGAAAAGTAAATTGATACCAGCGACAGCGGCAGCGACGTCTTCTTAGTCTCCTGCCAGTTTTTTTTACGACACAACTTCTCAATGGTACCATTCCAAATTCAATTTGCATGGAAAGAAATAAAAATTTTTATGTGCTTCTTCTCAGTGTAAGTCTCTCTCATTTGAATATATATCTTAAGCAGCTTTACTTTAAGCAAAGTTGGGTCGGAAAAAAGCAATATGCACCAATTTTTGAAAAAATGCCTGCAATCTGGCGATTTTGCAATTTTATGTCTCACTTTTATACAGCAGATGTTTTACATTGTTTGGACTTTTCAGGTTTGAGGTTCATTGATGCGGAGAGATTATATCGGTAGGAAAGAGTAATGGGCTTATATCCTAACTATTCTACGATAATGATTACGATGAAAGTTTCCTGTTTTTAAATGGGTATGGACAGTTTTCTGTCAGTAAAAGATTCGCCGATTTAAAAGCATTTAATTTAAATGAAATATTTACTACGTGCAGATCTAAGATTGATTAAAGATATCAATCTTCATCAATGACATTGTACTAAACGAATAGAGGTTGTGATGTTTTCTACTCATTTATAATATGATTTTCAAATAAACAATTTTCTTCTTTATTCAAGTTTAAAACATCTTTTTATGTTATATTGAAATTAAGAAGTCTCGACGATGTAACTTCAGAATATTATAAAGCAGTTGGGGGCCTGATGATCTAGTGACTAGAGCTCTGTGCCATCGGTTTCGGGGTCGAGTCCCGGAGGTGCCATGGATACTTGTAATGGTTCGGAATTCACTTAATTGGTAGGTTCCGGTACAATAGGACTGTAGAGCGTTGGGAGTTGGACTGACAACCTTAGTCTATAAAAATACAAAACAGCTCGGAATCGGAATATGCCAGCTCGCCATGGGGCAGTTGAATCATTGAAGGAGAAGATGACTAGATAAAGCAGTTGAGAAAACTTTGATTATTTTTTAAAATTTTGATAAAAGTAATCAACCGCATTCAATTAATACATACATTAGAGTTGAATAATTTACGTATTAGTTATGTATTAAATTTAACTTAACGTTGTTGAAAACTTTAATGTTAAAAATGAAAAAATTATAAACCTTTTTATGTATTTTAATCCTTCTTTAAAGTCAGAAATATATATTATATATTAAAAACATTAAAATAAATTTTAACGTTAGAGATACAAATAACTCAATATTTCCAACTTATTGAATTTTAGCTATATATATATTCAATTTTATAGAAATAATTTTACTACGCTTTACAAAGAAATAAAAACTCACATAAAAATCAATTCAATAAATCGAAGAGATTTTTGATACTTAAATCAAACTTTCAAAGCCGAAACTCCTAGAACTGACCCAAACAACTCCATAGTAAAACTTCCCATCAAACGAGTAAAACTTGGCAGATCTTTTCGATAAAGGCATTATAGAAGAGGCATCTGGAAATACCACACAGTTTTCGGATAAGCTCCTTTTCTTACCGACACCCAGCCACGTCCGGGAAAATAAATTGATACCAGCGGCAGCAACGTCTTCTTAGTCTCCTGCAAGCTTTTACGACTCAACTTCCCAATGGTACCATTCCAAATTCAATTTGCATGGAAAAGAAATAAAAATTTTTATGCTGCTTTCTCACGGTAAGTCGGTCACGTTTGAATATATCTTAAGCAGCTTTACTTTAAACAAAGTTCGGTCGGCAAAAGCGATACACACCAATTTTTAGCAAATGGCTAGCACTCTGGGGATTCTGCAATTTTATGTCTTTCTGTTCTGCACTTTTATACGGCAGATGTTTCACATCGTTTGGACTTTACCGGTCTGATGTTCATCGATGCCGAGAGATTATATCGATTTAAAGAGTGATGGGCTTATATCCCTAAGTATCCTATGATACCGATTACGATAAAAGATTCCTGTTTTTAAATGGGTACAGATAAAGGAATGGGTGAAGATAAAGCAGTTGAGAAATTTTAAAATTTTGAAAAAATAATCAACCGCATTTATTTAATACTTACATTAGAATTTACTAACTTACGTATGTCTTTTGTGTTAATTTTAACCTAACGTTGTTGATAAAGGCCTTGAAAAAGTGAATACAACATTTTAATGGTAAAAAATCAGAAAAACAATAACTTTAACTGAAGTCAGAAATATGTATTATGCGTTAAAAACACTAAAGTAAATATTAACGTTAAAGACACACATAAATAACTGAATATTACTTAAAATTCACAACTTATTGAACGTTAAGTGTATAAATCCAATTTTTGTAGAGATGCATTTTAATAACCCAGATACAAAGAAATAACGATCCAATACACCGCTTTACGTAAAAATCACATAAATCAACTCTAAACCGAAGGGATTTTTGATATTTAAACCAAACTTGGAAAACCTAAATGCCTAGAACTGTCCCATATAACTCAATAGCAAAACATCCCATCAAATGAGTAAAACTTGCGATATCTTTTCAATAACGGCATTATAGAAGAGGCATCTGGAAATACCACAGAGTTTTCGTATAAATTTCTTTTCTTACCGACACCTAGCTACGTCTGGAAAAGTAAATTTATACCAGTGACAGCGACGTCTTCTCAGTCTCCTGCAAGCTTTTACGACTCAACTTCCCAATGGTACCATTCTAAATTCAATTTGCATGGAAAAGAAATAAAAAAAAGTTTTATGCCGATTCTCAGGGATAAACCGCTCTCATTTGAATATATCCTAAGCAGTTTCACTTTAAGCAAAGTTAGGTCGGAAAAAGCAATATACACCAATTTTTAGCAAATGCCTGCACTCTGGCGACTTTGCAATTTTATGTCTCACTTTTACACGGCAGATGTTTTGCATCGTTTCGACTTTTCTGGTCTGATGTTTATCGATGGCGGGAGATTATATCGTTGGAAAGAGTAATGGGTTTATATCCCTAACTATCCAATGATATCGATTACGGTAAAAGTTTCCTGATTTTTAAATGGGTACAGATAGTTTTCTTTCAGAAGTAGATTTGGCAATTTAAAAAGTGATTTACGTTAAATCAGATATATACTACTTGCAGATATAAGATAAATTAAAGATACTCGTATTAATCTTCGTTAATGCCATTGTTCTAAATAAATAGATGTTGTCATCATGTACGTATATTCATGTCTAATCAAATGAATTTCAAATAAATGATTCTTTTTATTTCCAGTTTAAAAACATTCATTTATGTTATATTAAAATTAAAAAGTCTCGAGGATGTAACTTAAGAATACTATAAAGCAGTTGGGTACCCTGATGTTCGAGTGACTAGAGCTCTGTGCCATTGGTTTTGGGGCTCGAGGTCCGGAGGTGCCATGGATACTTGTAATGGTTCGAAATTCACTTGAACGGTAGGTACCTGTCCAATGTGACTGTAGAGTGTTGGATGTAGGGTTGACAGCCTTAGCCCATTACAAGACGAAAAACCGTTCCTGTTTCGAATCTGACAGCCGACCATGGGGCTGTTGCGTCAGTGAAAAAGATGCAGATAAAAACAGTTGAGAAAAATTTGATTATTTTTAAACATTTTATGAGAAAATTCAACAGCATTCAATTGAAATTATTAGAGTTAAATATTTTACTTATTATTTCTCTATTAATTTTAAATTTATGTTATATTAATTTTAACTTTATTAATTTTAACTTTATGTCAAAGGCGTTATAAAATTAAGTAAAAAATTTTAATGTTAAAAAATGAGGAAAACTTTTAACTTTTTTATGCATTTTAATTCTTCTTTTAAGTCAGAAATAAATATTATGCACTAAAAATACTAAAATAAATAATACACACATAAATAACTCAATATCTTCTTAAAACTCACAACTTATTGAACTTAAACTACATAAATCCAATTTTGTAGAGATGCATTTTAATAACCCAGACGCAAAGAAATAATGAACCAGTACACCTCTTTACATAAAAATGACATAAATAAACTCTAAATCGAAGGGATTTTTGATACTTAAACCAAACTTTGAAAGCCGAAACTCCTAGAACTGACCCATATAACTCAATAGTAAAACTTACTATCAAACGAGTAAAACTTGAAAGTTCTTTTCGATAAAGGCATTATAGAAGAGGCATCTGGAAATACCACACACTTTTCGGATAAGCTTCTTTTCTTACCACCACCCAGCCACGTCTGGAAAAGTAAATTTATACCAACGACAGCGACGTCTTCTTAGTCTCCTGCAAGCTTTTACGACTCAACTTCCCAATGGTACCAATCTAAATTCAATTTGCATAGAAAATAAATAAAAAAATTTTTTATGTCGCTTTCCCAGGGTAAGTCGCTCTCATTTGAATTTATCTTAAGCAGCTTTACTTTAAGCAAAGTTGGGTCGGAAAAAAGCAGTATACATCAATTTTTGAAAATGTCTGCACTGTGGCGATTTTGTAATTTTATGTCTCACTTTTATACGACAGATGCTTTATATATAGTTTGGACTTTTCCTGTCTGATGTTCATCGATGCCGAGAGATTATATCGATGGAAGGAGTAATGGGCTTTTATCCCTAACTATCCTATGATTCTATTTACGATAAAGGTCTACTCTTTTTAAATGGATTTTCTGTCAGACAGTTTTTCTGTCAGAGGTAGATTCGGCCATTAAGACAGCGATTTATTTTAAATGAGACATTTACTACTTTCAGATATAAGATTGATTAAAGATATTAATCTTAATCAATGAAATTGTACTAATCAAATAGAGGGTATGACGATGTCTATTCCTTTCTAATGAAATGCTTTTCAAATAAACGATTTTTTACTTCCATTTTAAACATCTTTATGTTACGTTAAAATTAAAAAGTCTCGACGATGTGACTTAATAATACTATAAAGCAGTTGGGTGCCTGATGGTTGAGTGACTAGAGCACTGTGGTATAAGTTTTGGGCTCGAGTTCCGGACGTGCCATAGATACTTGTAATGGTTCGGAATTCACTTAAACACTATGTCCCGTTCCTATATCCTATATAATTTACTTAAACGGTAGGTGCCGGTCCAATATGATAGTAGAGCGTTATGTGTAGGGCTGAAACCCATAGCCTATAAAAAGACAAAACAGTTCATGTCTCGGAATCTGCCATCCCACTATGGGCAAAAAGAAAAAGAGGAAGAAGTCGACGCAGATAAAGTAGTTGAGAGAAGGTTGATTATTTTTAATATTTTTTGATAAAAATAATCAACCGCATTCAAATAAGGGCTACACATTAGAATTGATTAATTTACCGTTAACTTCTGTATTAATTTTAACTTGACGTTGTTGACAAAGACCTTATAAAAAGTAAAATATTTTAATATTAAAGTATGAAAAAATAAACCTTTTTATACATTTTCATTCTTCTTTAAAGTCCAAAAATATATATTATGCATTAAAAAAACTAAAATAAATATTAATGTTAAAGGCACACCTAAATAATTCAATATTTCTTAAAACTCTTAACTAATTGAACTTTAACTGCATAAATTCAATTTTATAGAAATACATTTTAATAACTCAGACGCAAGATGAAATAACGACACAATACACCGCTTTACATAAAAATTACATAAATCAATTGTAAATAGAACAGAAATTTGATGCTTAAATCAAAATTTGAAAGCCGAAACTCCTAGAACTGATCCATATAACTAAACAGTAAAACTTCCCATCAAACGAGCTAAACTTGCCAGATCTTTCGATAAAGGCATTATAGAAGAAGCATCTGGAAATACCGCACAGTTTTCGGATAAGCTTCTTTTCGTACCGACACCAGCCAGCACATTTCTGGAAAAGTAAATTTATAGCAGAGACAGAGCCAGCAACGTCTTCTTGGTCTCCTGAAGCTTTTCGACCCAACTTCCTAATAGTGCCATTCTAAATTCAATTTGCATGGAAAAGAAATAAAAAGTTATGTCTCTCTCAGGCAAGTCCTCTCAGTTGAATGTACCTTAAGCAGCTTTACTTTAAGCAAAGTTGGGCCGGAAAATAGCAATAGCACAAATTTTTAGCAAATGCCTGCACTCTGAGATTTTGCAGTTTTATGTCTCTTTTTAAACGGCAGATGTTTTACATCGTTTGGACTTTTCCGTCTGATGTTCATCGATGGCGAGAGATTATATTGATGGAATGTGTTTATATCCCTAACTGTCCTATGATACCGATTACGATGAAAGTTTCCGGTTTTTAATTGGGTACCGACAGTTTTCTGTCACAAATATATTTGTCGATTTAAAAGTGATTTAAGTTAAATAAGATATTTACTACCAGTAGATATAAGGTTTATTAAAGATATCAATCTTCATCATTGACATTATACTAAACAAATAGAGGTAGTGAATATGTCTACTAATTTCTAATCAAATGATTTTCAAATAAACGTTTGTTTTCCCAATTTAAAAACATTCTTGAATGCTATATTAAAATTAAATATTCTCGACGATGTATGTTAAGAATGCTCTAAAGCAGTTAGTGCTATAAAGACTGATGTACGAGTGACTAGAGCTTTGTCATAGTTTTCGGGCTTCGAGTTCCTGAGGTGCCGTGGATACTTGTAATGGTTCTGAATTCACTTAAAAGGTAGGTCCTGTTCCAGTATGACTGTAGAGCGTAGAGCGTAGGGCTGACAACCTTTACCCTCTATAAAGACTAAACAGCACATGTTTCGAATCTGGCCGGTCCATCATGGAGCTGTTGCGTCATTGAAAAAGAAGATAAAAACAGTTGATAAAATATTATTGTTATTTGAAATTAATTGTTATTGAAATTATTTTGTAAAATTTTCATAAAAATAATCAATCGCATTCAATTAATACTTACATTAGTGTTGAATAATTGACGTATTACTTATATTAATTTTAACTTAACGTTGACAAAAAGCTTTACAATGTTAATATGTAAAAAATTTTAATATTAAATAATGAGAAAAACAATTAACAATTAACAATTCTTCTTCTTTTAAGTCAGAAATATGTATTATGCATTAAAAATACTAAAAATAAAATTAACCTTAAAGACCCACATAAATAACTCAATATTTCTTGATACGCAAAACTTATTGAACTTAAGTACAGAGATTCAATTTTATAGAAATGCATTTAAAAAAAACTCACACGCAAAAAATAACGATCCAATATACAGCTTTTACATAAAAATCACATAAATTAACTCTAAATTGAAGGTATCTTTGATACTTAAACCAAAATTTCAAAGCTCAAACTTGAAGAACTGACCCCTATAACTCAGTAAAACTTCCCATCAATCGAATAAAACTTGCTTGATCTTTTCGATAAAGGCATTATAGAAAAGGCATCTGGAAATACCACACAGTTTTAGGATAAGCTTCTTTTCTTACCGACACCCAGCCACGTCCGAAAAGTAAATTTATTCCTGCGACAGCGGCACCGACGTCTTCTCAGCCTCCTGGCAGCTTTTACGACTCAACTTCCCAATGGCACCATTCTGAATTCAATTTGCATGGAACAGAAATAAAAAAAAGTTTTATGCCCCTTCTCAGGGTGAGTCGTTGTCATTTGAATATATCCTAAGCAGCGTTACTTTAAACAAAAGTTTGGTCGGAAAAAAAAAAAGCAATATAATCCAATTTTTAGCAAATGCCTGGACTCTGGCGATTTTGCAATTTAATGTCTCACTTTTATAAGGCAGATGTTTTACATCGTTTGGACTTTTCCGGTCTGATGTTCATCGATGCCGAGAGATTATATGATGGAAACAGTAATGGGCTTATATCCCTAACTATCCTATGATACCGATTACAATAAATGTTTCCTGCTTTTTAAATGGGTACAGACATGTCTCTGTCAGAAGTAGATTTGGCGATTTAAAAGCGATATACTTTTAAATCAGAAATATACTACTTGCAGATATAAGATTGAGTAAATTTACTCGTATTAATTTTCATTAATGCCATTGTACTAAATAAATAGAGGAGGTTGTGATGATGTACGTATATTCATGTCTAATCAAATGAATTTCAAATAAGTGATTGTTTTATTTCTAGTTTAAAAACATTCTTTCATGTTATATTGAAATTATAAAGTCTATTTAAAAATTAATAAAACGATGTAACTTATATATACTATAAAATAGTTAGGAGTCAAATGGGGCTCTGTGCCATAGGTTTCGGGCTAGTGTCCCGGAGGTGCCATGGATACTTGTATTGGTTCGGAATTCACTTAAACGGTAGGTCCGTTGCAATATGACTGTAGAGCGTTGCGGGCGTAAGGCTGACAACGTCACCTTATAAATAGACAAAACAGCTCATGTTTCGGAATAACGATCCAATACACCGCTTAATATAAATATTACATACATCAATACTTCAAATCGAAGGGAGTTTTGGTACTTAAACCAAACTTTTTAAGCCGAAACTCTTAGAACTGAATTGTAAATAATAGTAAATAATAGTAATAAGTAACTGCAATAGTAAAAATTCCCGTCAAACGAGTAAAACTTGCCATATCATTTTGATAAAAACATTATAGAAGAAGCATCTGGAAATAGTTAGATGCCTAATGACCAAATAAGCCATCTCCTGAAATGTCCGATGGAGGAAATAGCCTGATGGTCGAATGACTAGCTCTGTGACGCAGACTACAAGTCAGTTAGCCATCAGACCTAGGGTTCTAGTCCAGCGTTAACATTGGTTTTCGAGTCCCGACGGTATCATGGATGCTTGTAATTGTTCGGAATTCACCTCAAACCGTATGTCCCTGCCATATAACTGTTGGACCTAGGGCTGACAAACCTAGTTCATGAAAAAAAGAAAAACAACATCCCATGTTTCGAAGCTGTCATTAGGCAGATGGCCTTGGCCCACCATGGGGCTGTTGAGTCATTGAAGGCGAAGATAAAGTAATTATGAAATTCTTTATTATTTTTTAAAAATTTTGATAAAAACAGTCAACCGCATTCGATTAATACAAACATTAAAATTATATAGTTTACTTATTATTCTGAATTAATTTTATATTAATGTTGTTGACAAGGACCTTACAATGTAAATAAACAAAATTCTTTAATATTAGAGAATTATGGTTATTTATTCTTCATTAAAGTCGAAAATTTGCAACATTATGCCTTAAAAACACTAAAACAAATCTTAACGTTAAAGACACACATAAATATTGAATATTTAAAACCAACAATTTATTAAATTTTAACTACTTAAATTCAATTTTATAGAAATGCCTTTTCATAACTCAGACGCAAAGAAATAACCATCCAAAACGCCGCTTTACAAAAAAATCGCATCAATCAACTCTAAATCGAAGGGATTTTTGATACTTAAATCAAACTTTGAAAGCCGAAACTAATAAAACTGACCCATATAACTCAATAGTAAAATTTCCCATCAAACGACTAAAACTTGATAGATCTTTTTCGATAAAGGCATTATAGAAGAATCATCTGGAAATACCGCACAGTTTTCGGATAAGCTTCTTTTCTTACCGACACCACCCAGCCACGTCTGGAAAAGTAAATTTATACCAGCGACAGCGACACCGACGTCTTCTCAGTCTCCGGCAAGCTCTACGATTCAACTTCCCAATGGTACCATTCTAAATTCAATTTGCATGGAGAAGAAATAAAATTTTTAATACCGCTTTCTCAGGGGGCAAGTAGCTCTCATTTGAATATATTTTAAATAGCTTTACTTTAAGTAAAGTTGGGTCGGAAAGCAATCTACACGAATTTTTAGCAAATGCCTGCACTCTAGCGATTTTGCCAATTTTATGTCTCACTTTTATGCGGCAGATGTCTTACATCGTTTGGACTTTTCCGGTCTGATGTTCATCGATGCAGATAGATTTTATCGATGGAAAGAGTAATGGGCTTATATCCTTATCCAATGATACCGATTACGATGAAAGTTTCCTGGTTTTGACAAACACTGTGGGCACAGACAGTTTTCTGTCAGAAATAGATTCGGCGATTTAAAAAGCGATTTAAGTAAAATGAGATATTACCTCCAGAAATAAAATTGATTATTCTGCATCAATGACATGGTGCTAAACAAATAGAGATATTGATGTTTTTGCTATAGACATTGTATACTACATTTCAAATTAAAGCATTTATTATTATAATAAAATAAATTTGCGTCAGACATTTTAAATATAAAATGCGTTACGGAAAATTACTCTTTTATGTATATAATAAATTTTGTTTCAGAATAATGTACGAGTACTTCATTAGAAGTTGCATTTTATTTTTTTCTTACAAGCTCTTCAATGTATTCGAAAATAATCCATTGACTAGTAGGGTTTTACATATATTAAAGGAAAAATAGGGTATCTGAATTTAAAAGAAGTGCTTTTTTATACTATATATATGTTTTAACTTATTACGATTAAAAATGCTTTTTGTAAATAGAAAGAAGTAGAAAATGTTTGTTTTACTAAGTAATTAAACAATGTCTCTCAATTCCATATATGTGACAGATATTCTTTTAATTATTCATTTTATGCCATGTCATGGAAAGAATTAAAATTATAAAATATATTAATTAAAGGATTTTTACTAAGCTATAAGTTAAATTTACTTCAATAATGTAATTCGTAATAGTTTTTAAAATTATCACCAATCATTTAAATAACTAAAAGGCAAACGTTACGAAACTTAAGAAATAACTTAAAAGTTTAATAAATTCTATCTTGAAAAATTGGCAATTCTGTCAGTGTATAAAAAACAAAAATGATTACGTTGCATTTTGAAATACGTGATCAATTTATATTTATGAGGACAGAGACTACACATGTGCAGAAATGTAATATAATTATATAAAATATAAAATATGAAGTTAAAAAATATAATTTTCAAGAAAAAAATTCAAGTCTATGTTTCAATGTCACGTCATGTGAAAGTAAAAATTTGTTTTAGTGTCTTGCATAATATAATATTTATAATTCGCCAATAAAAAATTGATATTTAATATTTGAAACTTATAATATAAACTTTACGACAAAATTACTTATCCTATATCCTAATTCTTTGTAAAAGTTTAAAAGCTAATGGCATTTTGGAAGTGCACAGTTATATAAATTACACAAATCTTTTTGCAAATAAATACTCTGAAATTACTTCATATTATTAATTGAATATGTTTTATCATTTTTATTACGTAATATTTAAATATTTACCTTTAGAAATGCAAATAATCTGTATAAAGTACTGAAAAATTATGTTCATAATCAAGAAGATAATGAGGTGTATACATAATTGACTTATTGTTTAAATATATATGTTTATTATTGTTTCAAAGGCTATACATATAAAATTAACTATACGTTTATTATTGTTTTTAATGATAATACAGTTTGGAAAGAAATTATATAAATAAATTTTTATATTACAATCAATCATTAATATATATGTATGTATAGAAAACACATCAATACACACACACGAACACATATATATGTATATATATATATATATTCTCGTTAATTAAATAAAAACAAGAAGAATAGTTTAATAATACGATAATATTTAAATACAAGCAATTTCCGCACATGCCATTCATTAACTACTACAATAATATTATCCATTGCAAGCATACTAAGTATAATATACCAAAATACAGAATAATGATGTCATTTATAATTCAAGAAATTGATGCGTACTAAAGAATACCTACATCTAGACCATCCTATGCTATTCCGACTCCTGAATCGACAAAGATTTCCTCAAGTCAGCTGATGTAGTTGTGATATTTGTTTGACCGACTTTTTTTGCATTGTAAAAGTCAAGGTGCTTGCAGTTTACGACTGCATGTGATCCTTGTTTAAATCCGGTAGGTTTTCTCACATTCTCAGTTTGGAATATAGTTCTTTTTTTTTTTTTTTTTTTTGGTATTCATTTTTACACTTTTATTGTCATCTAACTTGGTTATAGTAGTTCATCTTGGACGTTTTATCTCTGAGTTCATTTTCTCTTTATATTTAATTTAATTACTTTTTAATGCTTACAAATTCTTTGTCATAGATAGTGATTTTAGTTATCAACTTTTTTTTTAGTTTAATAATCTGTAAAGTATCAGCCTTTTGAATTCCTACCTGGGCTGAAAATATTTTCAGATCTCCCATTAAAACATTTCAGAGATATGCAATTACTTTTTTTTTAAAAATAAATTCGTCTTATTAATACATACATACAATGCAGTATTACAATTACATCTTCATACTATATTGCAACGGTAACTTCTATATAGAAATTCTTAGTAGTACGGCATTTTTTAACGTTGCTGGTTTGAGCAATAATTTTTTAAATCACCTCTGATTAATTCCGTAATAATCCTGGCTGAAGTTGAAGATAATAAACTCATGTTTGTGAAAATTGCAACACCATGAAGGAATCGTCATAATTGAATGAAATTTAATACACAGTTGAGTGGTAGTGGTACAAATAAATGATTAAATATTCAAAGCAAACAAACAATAACAATAGATCGGAATCAGTATTTTTGTGTTGTGTAGCCACCACGCGCCGCAATAAGTGCTGCTACACGACGTGGCATGGAGTCAAACAAATTTTGAATGTCTGCCTGAGGAAGAGCATTCCATATTGTTTGTATTTTTGAGCATTCCATATTGCTGCCAATCAGCACGCCAGTCTCCATGCTGAGCGGCCCATTGTAGCCGCAGGCGGGATGGTTTAGCGTGAGAGGGATCCTGTATAAAGGAGTTCTTGCGCGCAGTCCACGCTGAAACAGACGTCTACGAATTGATGAAGCACACAATGAAACACCTGCAGCTATTGACCACTTTGCTGCCAATTGTCTAGAGGAAGATGTACGGTCCGTCAGCGCCATGCCGACCAGGTGTCTATCATCGCGAGCTGACGTCACATTTCGGGATCCACTCCCGGATTTCCGAGTTATCCGACATTCGTCCATCCACTGCTTCCAAAGACGCATCACTGTGCTGCTGTTACGCTGCACACGAGCGGCTACTGCGCGATAAGACAATCCAGCTTCACGAAGGCCGATGATTCTCCCCCCGTTCAAACTCTGTAAGTTGTTCAAATCTCGCTCTCTTTCGTCGAAGAGGCATAAGTAACGATTGAGCTAACGTTTGCCACTAGCAGATAACCACCGATAACCATACACGCCTCGCTACAGGCGTCTATTTATTCGGAGCCATCCGCCGTTCAGAGGGCGCTGCTCAGCATACGCATGCGCTAGAGATTTGGAATTCTAATCATTTGCATATCATGCGCTAATTTGCATTTCCTGAAAATTTCAGCTCACTTGCCTAAGTCCTTCATGGTGTTGCAATTTTCACAAACATGAGTTTATATAACATTTTTTTTGTATGCATTTATACACGTTATTTAAGTACTATTTTCAAAGTTAAGAAATGTAACATAAAAATAAAAAATGAAATACTGAAATATTTTACATGAAAATTAGGAGAGATTGTTTTAGCGAGATCATTAATAAAAACCAAAAATTAAAAAAAACAAAAAAACTTTTACAATTAATTTTTTTTTAAAAATTTAAAATAATTTTCTCAAGTATGAAACCAGCCTTTTTTTTATCTTTGAACCATTATTTTTAATTTGTCTTAATATCACTCTAAAATGTCAATATTTTTTTTTACAGGAAAAAAAAATTATACGACATGTGAAGAAAAAGATTTTTTTTTGTATGAAACAAAGATTTTTGATAGAATTAAAGAAAATCTCAAAAGTTCAATTTGCTTTCTATTATTGAAAGTATCTCTACGTGATTTCTTTTCAGTAATGCCTTTCAATTAGTATTCCTGAACTATAAAAAATGGCTGACCGTTTTAATTAAAAATGATTAATTTCAAAAACGCTTAAATCTTCTCATTAGAAAAGGCAAGCGTTGAAAAGAGGTTAATGAAATATCAATATTATTGAAGCATTCTTTGAATTAGTGAAAAATATTGAATATCAATTATTTAAAGAACTAATAGTAGAAAATCACGAGAATGAAATTTCCAAATGAAAGAAAGATTAAAATAATGTGAATTTATGATTAATCCTAAAATACTACTGAAGAAATATTTTTTAAATTAATAGGTACTATTTTTAAAAATTTGATTCCAAATGTTCCAAGACACAATAATAAAATTGATCTTTTAACGAGAATTTAGTAGCAGTTACAATGTACTTTAGAATTTTGATTTATACAAATCCACAATCAAATAATCAGTTTTATAATTTACAAGATAATATCAGATGGATGATGATCAGTTTCAAACAAATTATAAACGTTTTTTTTTTTTTTTTGAAATTTCAAGTAAAAAGTGTTAGTGAAGTACTAAAAAAATCTAGAGAAAATGCATTGTGTAAATTAGCAGGAAAGGTTTATTATTCAATATAATAAAATGCCTGATATAATACCTTTATTAACCGAATTAGAATAATGTGATATTTTAATAAAGTACAAAAATTATATAAATACCTTAAATCATTGAATTTAAAAAAAAATAAGTAATGAGCAAAAATCTATAAAATATAATAGATGAAACCAGTAATCGGCCAAATCGCAAAATAAGAAGCGTTGAGATTTGGTGAATTTTTTTCGCCAACTGAGTGGATAAGTCAGCAAATATGATAACCCAAATTTCATGCACTGCTTGCAATTCACTTCATTACAATAGTAAACCCTTTTCTTGGCACACTTTGGCGAAAAATAGTTTTTCACACCAAATCACATAAACATTAAACAAATTTAATTTTAAAAAGAAAATAATCCATACAAATTCGCAAACTTTTTTTTTTTTTAATGATGAAACGCATTTCCTGTATTTATATTTAATTCATCAAAACCTTATCTAAACGATGATGATTTAAATACACTCATGTCCATAAATTAAGGATAATGAAGTTCAGACGAAGAAAGAGATAGAAGCAAAACAAATTTGACTTATTTGTTAAGTCTATTTATTAAACAAAAGGTAAAGAGCGAAAAGATGCTATATGTTTGACATAATTAATAAAAATTGCGATTTTTACTCCCTGGAGCAAATTTCAAAAAGAACCTATTTACAAAAACAGTATCACATGGTTAGTATGATGGTTAATATGGAGTATGTCTCCCGGACGATGCAATACAGGCCTTAAAACGCCTAGGTATGCTGAGTATCAAATTATCAATCTGATCTTGGGGAATATTACCCACTCATCAAGCAATGCCCTCCGAAGTTCTGGTTGACGGGCTGCAATTCGTCGGCCAAGCATATCCTACACATGCTCTTATTGATTCAAGTCCGTTGAGCATGCGGGCCAATCCATACGGGTGATATCCTCCAATTGAAGGCATTCGTCTACAATGTTTGCACGGTGAGGACGGGCGTTGTCATCCATAAACAGAAATTCAGCACCCATGGCGCCCCGAAACAAACGTACATGTTGTTCCAGAATGACACCCCGATAGATGTGACCTACCATCGTTACACTTTGAACATGCAGGTCAGTTCTGGAACCAAGAATAATTCCTCCCCCAAACGAGCCATCCTGCACCACCGTAACGGTGTCGTTCAATGGTGTTCTCTTGGTGGTAACGGGTACCTGGCGCTCTCCATATGAAAGTTCGGCGAGAATCAGACTGCAAACTAAACCTGGACTCGTCGGAAAACATCACACCAGACCACTGTGAATGCTCTCTACTCCAGGTTAATCGCTGGCGACAGTGAGTTGCGGTAACTGGAACACATCTGACAGGCCTACGAGCATATAGACCAATGTGCCCTACGGTTGCCTTGAAACTGTCGTACCGGTAGCTGAAGAGAGCTGACAAGACAGGTCTGATGCTGTGATCCGTCTGTTTCTTTTGGCAGTATCTGCTAAATATCGGTCCTCATTCGGCGTTGTAACTCGGGGGGGCGACCTGTGCTGTAACATCTACTCACATTACCATCATCTCAGAATCGTTGCCAAAGCCTGGAGATGACACTCTGGGCGATTCCAAGTTCCTCGGATACTTCCAGCTGGGTACGTCCACATTCCAGTCAGCCCGATAATTCCACCACGTAAAAAATCATCCAAATTCTTCCTTTGTGCCATAACTATGCGGTTATTGCACTGAAAGGCTTTAAAGCGCTTGTGAACAATTTTACTTCTTTGCCACCATTCCTATATACCCCTCTTTTCACTCTCGTCATTGTGACGTTCTATCCGCGACATCTGGTGGTTTCCTGTAATTTGCATAGTCTTCTTCAAGATGTGTGTGATAATTCTACAGGTGAAATTTTTATTTTAGAGTTCAATTTCTGTGTGATTCTGAATTATCCTTAATTTATGAACATGAGTGAAATATACAGCATTATTTATTTGGTTATAACCAAAAAAAAAAAAATAACGCAATAAAAATAGAGTGAAAAAAATTATGATTACGTAATAAAACATTTGAAATTGCAAAATATATTTGGTTTTGGCGAAATAGAAAAATAATGCAATAAAATAGAGTGAAAAATTATGATTATATAATCGTCACATTTGAAATTGACGCAAGCACATAAACAAATAACAAAATCACAAAAATTAAAAATCTTACCATTTTAATCTCAAGGGTTTCGAATTTTTTTATAAAAAATTCTTATTCTAATTCACAGAAAAGTTTACAAATTATTTATTAATGAAAAAGTTAAACAATAATAATAGCAAAATGTAATCGTATGGGCTGATATACAGATTAACCATAAAATTTAGAATTTTACGGAAGAACAAAACACATAACAGCAAGGTTAAAAAAAAACTTTAGAATTCCAAATGATTTTCTTTTCTTAAAAATCTTTAAATTAATTATTTTTAAAATTAAATTGTATTTGTTTTCACCAGACGATCTTTTGGAATAATTTTGAATAAATTTTTATTTTAATTTGACTATTTACTAAATTATTTAATAATTGCTTAATTATTTTATAAATAAATATTATGTCTAGAAAAACTTGAAAGAAATTTAAAAAAAAAAAAAAAAAATTAAAATTTTTGTGAAAACTCCATAATTGAAAATGGGCAAAGACACGAAAAACCTGCACCTCAAAACAGTTCTCCTTTTTTTATGGTAAAAAAGCATCAAGTACAAATTATGATTCACAGACGGGAAAATTTAAAAAAAAAAGAATATTTGTTGAAAAGAATAAATTTATAAAAATATTAAAAGAAAAAAACTAAAAGAAAAAAAAGAATTAATAAGAATATTATTATTAAAAGAATAATTTTATAAGAATGTTATTAAAAGAATAATTTTTGCATTCATAACTCATTTGTGAAATATTCTTGAAACTAAATAACCGATTTAACAAAAAAAAAAAATACTTTCCAATTTTATTAAAATATAATAAGAGTTTTTCGTTATTTCAACCATTTAATCAGATAAAAAATTATTAGATTCGCCGAATAAAAAATTGAATTTCTAATTGTTATAATTTAAAAAGAATAAGTAATTCTGCACAGAGCTGTATCGCAAAAAAATATATTAATGGAGTTTTTTAAGATTTAGTGATGAAATAAAAAATAATATTAATTTCTAAATTAAGTTTTGTTATTAACAATTTAAAAAATTCTTTCTTTATTTGCTGCAGTTTTAGAAAATTAATTGACAAATTTAATTACATTATTATTATAATATAGATTTCGAAAAATTATCTTTATTATTTCTTTCGCATTCTTTTCATTCTTTTTTTCATAAGCATTAAAATAAGATGATATTCATGGACAGTTGCAATTAAAATATATTTGTATACATAATAACCTACATTACAATACATTAATAAAATATATTAAAATTAATAAAATACATAAATCATCAAAATACCTCAGTAATATACATAACTAAAATAAATTAGTTCATCTCAATGTCATGATGGCATGATGGCAAATTTAGAATTTAAATTATTTATTGGCTAATTTAAAGTAATATATTTTTAGATTTCTAAAGAAATGCAAATGTTCGAAAAAGTTCTTGTGTGATTTAAATCGAATAAAAAACGAAATCATGAGCAATTACATACTAATCGATATTTCTATAATTTTCTTGATATGTATTTAAAGATAATTTTAATTACTTTTAAATTAAATTTATCAGTAGGTTATCTTCCTATCATTTTGATATTTTAGGAGAATGATTTAATTATTAAAGTGTAGAAAGCAATTTACCTATGAGATTCAAGAAAATAAATGCAATTATTCGAAAAAGTTCTTGTTGAAAACGATCAAACGAAACGATCAAACGATTCTGTCTTAAGCATATGCGCACCAAACGATATATCTTATTTTTCATTTTTTATTTATAATCTTTTATTTTTCAATTTTCGAGCCTTATACTTCCGTTTCTTGAATAAGATATATTAAAAAGCTCATTAAAATTTCTGAATTCTAGAATTACTCATTAAGGAAATATGGAACTCGAATTACTTCGTTTCGAATTTTTAAGAAACTTTCGAGATGATTCTAATTAAAAAAAAGATTGAGAGAGAGAGAGAGAGAGAGAAAGTTCTACTTATCAAAAGAGTTTTATAATTTCCTTCTCAAAATCGATTCTGGCAGCGGAGAGTCATAACAATTATTTTTCTGAAAAATCTCCAAAAGCAGCACTGCAGTAATTAATAAAATCACAGCTTAACCTTTTCGAATGAATATTTTCCCGATTGTTCTTTTCTTTTATCACTTTCTATTCTACCTTGGAACTGAATCTAGAGATATCAAAAAAATGAGATGTGATTTATTTCGAAAATCGAAAACACAGTTTCATATATATATTGCATTTAATAAGTTCACTGTTTTGATATTTTGCCTTGAAAATTTTCCAATAATAATTTTATCTCATATTATGCAAACGATGATTTAGAATTATGCAATATTTTTATGCTAATAATATATAGTATACTTTTGGGATTTTTGTAATAAATTTCCACAAAATAGGAGAGGAAATATTCATACTAAATTTCATTATAGATTTTTTTAGCTAATCAAATAGTTGATATACAAAATTGGATTAGAAAAATGAAATGTTTTATTTTTATTGGCAAACCGATTTGTTGATAAAAAAGGATATATTCAGGCTGCTATAGATTTTTATTTATTACAATAAATTTTGCAGTAATAGAATAAATATATTTGCCATAATGTTTAAATAAAGTTTAATATTAAAAGTTTAAAAATATTGTTTTTTTATAATAAATTATATCCAAATAGATTTGTACAGATTTTACGTAATTCATAGCTTTTAAAATTCAATAACTTTTTTATCGTGTGATTGTTTATGTATATTATAATGCATTCCTTTAAAAATTCAATATATATAGCAAAAATAAATTTGTGTATAAATTAAATTGTATAAATTAAAATTGGGCAGAATTTTTTTCTTGATACTTATTATTTTCTCCGTTATTTCCACATTTCTAATTTATATTAAGGTGTCACCAGTGGTTTAAAAAATCACATTTCTAAAATTGCGTAATAGAAAACTTAATGATTTAAGAGATTTTACATTTTTAACAGAAATGTTTGCAAAATCCCATTCTTCTATTTAATTGACTAATAAAATAGTGACAACTATGGTGAACATTATGGAAAAGTATATTTTTCCTAACTACAACTTTATTCATTTTTGTAATATTGCTAAGGTGAGGCCTTTTCAATTACGTATTACATTATGGTAAAATAATGAATAACATATGAACATGGTAAAATTGGCAGAATAGGGACCGATGGGATTTGGCGTTGAAAAGGTTTTTCGCCAAGTTTTTTAAGAATTGCAAACAATACAAGAACTCCGGATATCACATTTGCTCACTTATTGCCGCCAAATCCAAACTGCCCTTATTTTGCTATTTAACCGATTTTACACAAAAACTTAATTAAATATTTAAAATTGTCACAAACAGTTCGAACAAATTTATATGCAATACAAGAATATTACACCAATTACCAATTACAAAACCGATTATTACACCTGATTATTACACCGAGTAGCTGACGCTCGGTACCACAGGTTTCGGGTTCGAGTCGGCGGCGGTGCCATGGATATTTGTAGTGGTTAAGAATCCACTTTAAGCCACAGGTTCCCTGCCTCATATGACCGTAGAACGTTTTAGAACCTAATCAGACTTCTCCCCACATCGCTCCCAAACTGTAAGGGGCTACTCAGCTTTAGGCTGATGGATTTTAGTAGTATGGAAAACGTTTGTCCTATAGTTAGCGATATATAAAATTCAAAATACATTTAGTGATTTGTCTAGTAGTAAATGTCTTAAAAAGCGAGGAGATACAGTGGTGAATATGACATTGTATGTAAAACGATGTGTATTGTATATTGTTCCTTCGAGTTAGCTATGGGCTACAAGTCTAAAGAAAATTTATGACATATAAAACATTTTGGTTTCTCTGAAATTCCTATAAAAAAGGGTTATTCTTAAAGATTATCACGGTATAGGACGTAAAACACGAAATTCACGGAAAATTTTTCATTTGAATATTTTTCTGCACTTGATAATTTTCCTTTCCAAAAAGTTTTTTTTTTTTTTTTTTTCAAATTTTGATTAGAACCTTTTACTGTTTCATTTTTTTTCAAATGTAAAACGAACATTTAACGAGTTAAGGCTCTTTTTATTAAGGGGATTGTGAAGAAAATTTTTAATTCATGGAAAAAAAAAAATAACCGATTAAATTTCATGCATTAAAATCCGATTTCGAAGATATAATAGCTTTTTAAATTCATAGTATAAAGAATATAAAAACTTTATTTTATTCTTAACTGCATATAAAAATATTTTATATTCTTTCTATTTTGCTATTTCCCGTAACATTCATTAATATCTTTTATCTTTATTATATCTTATTTAAAAAAAAAAATAGATAGTCAAAGTTAACATTTTTTAATTTAAAAAATCCTTATTTTTAAAGATTATAACAAGGGGATGACGGAAAGAAAACCATCTAAAAAAAGACTTTTAGGGCAAACTTTTTCGAATTTGAATATTTTTCAGCATGACGCTGAAGAAGCAGTGGCAGTGTCTTCCTGAAAATTTTGCCGTAAGGGAGAAAACCTGGAAAAGTCCTACCAGGTAGTCCAAAAGTTTTTGTTTCGAGCTTTTTTTTGAAACATTGTCTATAACAAAAGCCACCAGCGGATTGTACCTAATGCTCACCAGTGGCCCCCGTTGCTACTAAGCCACTAATCGGGCTATAAAACTGTATATAACGCTTTATTTATACCACGAATAGTCCAATAACAAGTGATAAAGGAAATAAATTGCCTTCTAAAGAGACTTTTAGAGGAAACTACCGGCATGCAGTATAGGAGAAAATCTAAGAACTCCCTTAGGCATATACATTTTCATAATCGTGATCAAATTGCCTCGTTTCTGAAAGCAGTGAATGTAATGAGTGGCTCAAATATGATTCGAACCATAACCTTTCTGCATTCTAGCTGCTCATACAAGGTGGGTAATAAAATAAAAATAATAATGATGGCTAATATAATAACAAATATTTCACTTATATTTAACACACATTTTTGCTCATCAGTGAGCTGAGTTAGAAGTGTCCCCCAAAGCTGAAGTTGCTCATTTTAATGCAAAATTCTCAATATAATACATTTCCTGGAAACAACGAGTGCTGATGTTTTGTAAGAATTACAGTGTGGAGGGGGTTCTCAAATTTTTTACTTTTCCTCATCATTAAGAGATAATATATTTTTGCTTTCAACTTTTTTTGCCATCAACTAATGACATTTATTCAGTTTATTTTATATTAGTTAATGAATAAATGAGGTTAGTATTCTTAATGCGATTTTACGATAAAAAATACATATTTTTGTATAGAATCAAGACAAAAAATAATTAATTAACACTTTTATTTAAAAATAATCATATGTTTAAGTATTATGTAAAAGACTGCTTATTTTAAGAGCTTGTTTACAAAACATGATATGTAATACATCATGTATCAATATCCGAGAATCCTTCCCTAGATTATTAAGAATTAACTTATGAATTAATAGCAAACAAGTAAAAAACTATTCTACCATAAAATTGTTTTTATGAATGGAATTGAGATTTTTAGATGCTGTTAAATTAATTAATAATAATTAATGATTAATGATTAATATATCTTATTTTTAAATTTTCTAATTTAAATTACACGTCACCTGATCATTGAGGAGCTTGCCATAGTCCTACTAAAAGTGACAATATCATTGGTTTAGAACCTGAGTATGAATTAGTTAATACACATTTAAAAATATTATGGTAGGCTTTCTAAGCTAAATGTTTTGTTCAAAGTCAAACAAGTAGCACTATACTGAAATTTGTGGGCTTTCCAGGGTAGTGTTCTCATAAATCAGTAACCCAGAAAGCACTTCCGCTGGATTTGAAGAGGTAGATGCAAACTACTGCCAGATGCTGACATTTGGGCGCTCATTTCAAATTAGTGTAACAAAAAAAAAAAAAAAGTGTAATAGCTACTCATGAAGTGGGATATCCAGATTAAGGTTTAATCTGTTACATAATCATCAATGTAGCAGAAGACTACCCCTAGATATGCTGAAAGGAATTTAACAGTAATTGGAAAGTAACTGTTGAATTTTTATATCAGGAACATCCAGAAAACTCTGATCAACATATTGAGTATTGAAAAAAAAATAGCAGTTATAACAAAAACATGAAACAATAAAAAATATCTGGAATATCCAAACAATCTCCCGATCAAAATGCTGAAAGGAATGCAACAGTAATTAGAAATTAACAGTTGATTTCCAATATTAGGAATATTCAAAAATACTTCTGATTAAAATACTGAGCATCGAAATAATAATAGATAACTTCCAATATCAGGCATATCCAAAACCACCTCAGTTCAAAATGATGAGAATTGGAAAGTAACAGTTAGGTTCCAATATTACGAATATCCAGATAAACCGCAAGTTAAAATGCTGATCATTGGAAAAATTATGGATGATTTCCAATATCAGGCATATACAAAAACATCTCAGGTCATAATGATGACCACAGGAATGTAACTGTTGACTTCCAATATTATGAATATCCAAAGAATCGCAGATAATAATGTTAAAAAGGAATGTAACAGTAATTGAAAGTTACAGGTGACATCCAATATCAGGAATATCGATAAATACATGTGGTCAAAGTTCTGAGAATAAGAAAATAACACTTGACTTTCAATATTAGGAATATTAAAAACATAGTGGGTACAATTCACCGCACACAAAGTTTTTGCATATTCTTATAGATTAAAAGAAATATTTATTATACATGCGAAGCTTCAAAAATACTTTATATCAAGTTGAATCGGATTGAAGAGGGCTACATTTTGACAATCTATTCCAGAATTTAAACTGTAATCCTGACGACGCAGGAAAACTTTCCCCAGCAGAGTGTTTTTGTCAGATAGCTGGTTCTATTTTCTGCAATCCTCAGATGCATGTTCTCCGTATCATCAGAAATTCTGACAGGTGTCTTTCTCATTCTACTTTATCTCATTTTTTTGTTCGCTTTTTTTCTCCCAACATATAAGCAATCCTTCTGTGGAACTCTGCCTCTCTGCTGGAAAAACAAGTTCTTGGAAAGAGAGAAAGAAATTGAGGTTGATGGCGAAAAGAAGAAATTGAAGAAGGGTTTTTAAAGAAAATGAAACTCCGTCTCCCTGCATTTCAGGGTTTCTCCATGCAACCTCACATTTTACGCTTGTCATTTGCTATCTGATTCGCTGTTTGGAGCACTGACGTCACCGCTTTTCCATCTAGAGTTTGACACAAATATCTTGCGTCAGGATGTAGTGTGAGCGAAGTCTGGGTTATGATAAAAGCAGCAATACAAATGAATTCTGCAAGAATTTTCTCTCTAGAAGGACTAAGGATTTCCATCTATCCGAAAGAAATCATGAAATCTGTATGGAAATATGAGGGGTTTATATGAATTATGATAGATCATATTTCATTCTGAAAGGTCGAAGAAACATTATAATAAATTATACTTTAATAGCTGTCTCTAAATAGCATACGCATTTTAGAATTTCTAATTAGTGGTGAAGGGATGATGTAGTAGCCATATAAGCAAAAAATATTTATTTAACTTGACTTACTTGACTTGGTGCTTTGAGATCTATGTTCACTGATGTTGCTTAAAATATATGTGAATATCACGATATTAGATATGCAATTGCAATTGAGAGTTCAATATGATGATTACATTTAATAATTGAAATATCATGTCCAGAAATCTAGGTGAAAGCGTAATTAATTTAAACTTAATAAGTGTTAAGCATCCGATTGTAATTTAATATCAAATGTTTGAACACCTATCATAAGTGTAGTACTTAAGCATGATGTATAAATCTTTTGCTGTGGGAGTTGTGATACATAATTTTGCTTAAGTTACATTAACATAAGTGAAAATCTTTTAGAGGTGGGATTGTGATACATAGCTTTAGTTACGTGCATTAACATAAGTGTAAATACATATATTTATGCTGAAGAGGTGGATTTTGCAGTTTCAAATGCTTTGAGGATTCGTAGTGATAGTGTTGTTCTATGAATAAAGAAAAAAAAAAGATGGGTTTGAGAAGAGTGTCCTCCAGAAAGATTTTCAGGAACAATTTCTGGAAACCTTTTGTGTTTGATTGTTGTGCTGGGGAACACTTGGAAAACTTCCAAAATTCCAAATCGATTGTCGACATCACCCTCATGATAATAATTATCAAAGCTATTCTTTTTTTAAAAATTTGGGATTATAGAGGACAACGTGCATGTTTGAAATTGGAATTGAATATATTTCTGGTCGTGCAGCAATAAATTGAATAAATACTTCAAATGGACCATAAAAAAGCATAAAAGTATTTAATATTTGCAATAATTTATTTTTAAAGTTGTTGCGAGCTTTTTCTATCTATAAGTTATATTATTTTTAATTCATAGCAAGGACTTAATTCATAGCAAGGACATGTCGATACTTAATTTTAAGATTTTTTTGTGTTCGATTAAAACTTGTTCCAGTAAACAATTTAAGCAGAAAAAATATTACAAATTTAAACAAAAATAATAATAATATTGAATAATTATACGTGTCATAAATAATTTAAACTATACATATAATTAAGATAATAAGGTAATTAATTATTTAAGATGTCCTAAATGACATATTATTTTTTTAATCAAGTATTATTACAAATGAATAAACATATTTGTTGATTAATTCAGAAATTTAAACTAAAAGATTAAGTCAAATAATTTGTTAAAAATGAATAACCCAATTAGCATAGAATGAAAAGGAAATAATTAAAATAATTATTTACACATACACAATTAACACATACATAATTAACTATTTTGTAGATATTTTTGTTGTAAATGATTATGTGAAACGAACACATGATTTAAGTAAGAGATTAACTATTTATGATAAAAGATGAGGAAAGTTAATTAAATTTTTTATTTAAAAATTACAGAAATATTACTTTTGTAAAAATTAGATAACTTATTTTTACATTTCGAACAATTGTCAAAAATACACTCAGTAAATGTTAAAGAGAATCATAATATTTTTAAGACCTGCATATATATCTTTAAATCTGAAATTTATTAAATAGTTAGCTGATTTCTATTCAAATGATTTTCTACAAAGCGATTTTTAATTTACAATTTGAAAGCATTCTTTTACGCTTTATAAAAATTAAAAGTCAGGTGTCAAAAATAAAAAAAAAAAATAAATAAAGGTGTATTTTAAGAACACTAGAAAATGTTTGGTGGGATGATGGACGAGTGACTAGTGCATTAGCGTTCGGTGTCACATGGTTCAGGATCGAACCCGGCAGTGCAATGGATGGCTGCAGTGGCTCGAAATCCACCTTAACCGTAGGTCCCGATCTAATATGACTGTTGGGCATAGGGCTGAAACTTTCCCCATAAAAAGGAAAAAACCCATCTTAAGTTTCGAAATCTGCCAGTAGGCAGATGGCCGTGGCCCACCATTCCGCTGAAGAAGTTAAAGTAGTTGAAAAACATTTATTATTTTTTAAAATTTTCCAAAAAATTATTAACCGCATTCAATTAATACTTATATTAGTTTGGTTTGCTTTGCTTCTCTACGGTCATTTTGCATTTTAGGATAATTAGACCGGACCTACAGTTTAATGTGGATTTCGAATCACTCACAAACTACTTATATTAGAGTTGATTAGTTTACGTATTACTTCTGTATTAATTTACAAAGGCCTTCTTACAATGTAAGTATGCAAAACACTTAAATGTTAAAAAAAAAATTAATGTTAAAATTATGCATTTTCATAATGCATATTTTTTACTTTAAAGTAGAAAGCCAAAATATGTATTATGCATTAAAAACAATAAATTAAATATTAACATTAAAGGCACAGATAAATAACTCAATATTTCTTAAAACTCATGACATATTGAATTTTAACTACAAAATTTAATTTTATAGAAATACATTTAATAAGTCAGATGCAATAAGAAATAACGACCCAATAATCTATTTCATAAAAACACATAAATCAACTCTAAATCGAAGGGATTTTTGATACTTCAACCAAACTTTCAAAGCCGAAACTCCCAGAACTGATTCAAATAACTCAATTGTAAAATTTGCCATCAAACGAGTAAAATTGGCCAGATATTTTCAATAAAGGCATTATAGAAGAGGCATCTGAAAATACCACACAGTTTTCGGATGAGCTTCTTTTCTCACCGACACCCAGCCACGTCTGGAACAGCAAATTTATACCAGAGACAGCGGTACCAACGTCTTCTCAGTCTCCTGCAAGCTTTTACGACTCAACTTCCCAATGGTGCCATTCTGAATTCAATTTGCATGGAAAAGGAATAAAAATTTTATGCCGCTTCTCAGGGTAGGTCGCTCTCATTTGAATATATCCTAAGCAGCTTTACTTTAAGCAAAGTTGGGTCGGAAAAGAGACAATAGACACCACAACAACATGCACAAATGTTTAGCAAATGCCTGCACTCTGGCTATTTTGCAGTTTTTATGTGTCATTTTTATACGGCAGATGTTTCACATCGTTGGGACTTTTCCGGTCTGATGTTCATCTATGCCGAGAGATTGCATCGATGGAAAGAGTAATGGGTTTATATCCCTAACTATCCTATGATACCGATTGCAATAAAAGTTTCCTGTTTTAAATGGGTACAGACAGTTTTGTGTCAGAAATAGATTTAGCAATTTAAAAGTTATTTAAGTTAAATAAGTTATTTACTACCTGCATAAAGATTTGTTAAATATATTAATGTTCATCAATGTCATTGTACTAAACAAATAGAGGTTGTGATGATGTTTACTCTTTTATAATCAAATAAGCGATATTTCCAATTTAAAAACAATTAAATTTAAAAGATTGTTTTATGTTACATTGAAGTTAAAAAGTATCGATGTTGTAATTTAAGAGTACTATAAAGAAGTTGGGAGCCTGATGGTCAAGTGACTAGAGCTCTGTGCCGTAGGTTTCGGGCTCGAGCTGCAGAGTAGCCACGATACTGGTAATTTTCGAATTCACTTAAACGGTAGGTCCCGGTCCAGTATGACTGTAGAGCGTTGGGACGACAAACTTAGCCTATAAAAAAAAAACAAAACAGCTCATCTTTCGAATCTGCCACCCCACCATGCTGTCTCGGGCAGTCTTGTCATTTAAGAAGACGACGAAGATAAAGCAGTGGAGAAAACTTTGATTTAAAATTTTTGATAAAAATAATCAATCGCATTCAGTTAATACTTATATTAGAGTTGAATATTTTACATATTACTTCTGTATTAATGTGAACTTAACGTTGTTGACAAAGACCTTATAAAGGTACGTAAAAAATTTTAATGTAAAAAAATGATAAAATCACCCTTTTATATGTATACTAATTCTTCTCTTAAGCCAGAAATATGTACTATGCATTAAAAACCCTAAAATAAATATTAACGTTAAAGACACACATAAATAACTCAATATTTCTTAAAACTCACAATTTATTGGACTTTAACTGCATAAATTCAATTTTATAGACATACATTTTAATAACTCAGACTTAAAGAAATAACGATCCAATACTCCGCTTTACATAAAAATCACATAAATCAACTCTAAATCGAAGGGATCTTTGATACTTAAACCGAACTTTGAAAGACGAAACCCACAGAACTGACCCATATAACTCAATAGTAAAAACTTCCCTTTAAACGAGTGCAACTTTGCCAGATCTTTTCGACAAAGGCATTATAGAAGAGGCATCTGGAAATACCACAATGGTTTCAGATAAATTTCATTATTTTTTAAAATTTTGATAAAAATAACCAACCTTATTGAATTAATACTTACATTAGAGTTGAATTCATATTAATTTTACGTAAGCCCTAAAATGTAAGTAAGTAAAAACTTTGGGGCTTTTGCGCCAATGAAGAAGATAAAGTAATAGAGAAACTTTTTTTATTATTTTTTAAAATTTTGATAAAAATAGTGAACCTCGTTTGATTAATAATTACATAAGAATTGAATAGTTTGTGCATTACTTAAATATTAATTTTAACCTAACGTTGTTGACAAAGGCATGATGATAATGTCTTTGTTAATAACGTTAATGCCAATTACTTATAAGACGTAAGTAAAAAACTTTAACGTTAAAAATGAAAAAAAAAAAAAGAAATTTTTTTTTTGCATTTTCTTTCTTTTTTAAATTCAGTAATATGTATAAAGCATTAAAAGCACTGAAGCAAATATTAACTTTAAAGAGACATAAATAACTCAATATTTCTTAAACCTCACAACTTATTGAACTTTAACTGCATAAAGTCAATTTTATAGAAAATGACTCAGACGCAAAAGAAATACTATCAATATAGCGCTTTTACATAAAAATCACATAAATCAACTCTAAATCAAAAGGAATTCTTGATACTGACGAAACTCCTAGAACTGACCCATATAACTGAATAGTAAAACTTCCACCAACGACTAAAACTTGCCAGATATTTTCGATAAAGGCATTATGGAAGAAACATCTGGAAATACCGCACAGTTTTCAAATAAGCTTCTTTTCTTACGGACACCCCCAGCCACGTCTGGAAAAGTAAATTTGTACCAGCGACCGCGGCACCACGTCTTCTCAGTTTCCTGCAAGCTTTTACGACTCAACTTCTCAATGGCACTATTCTAAATTCAATTTGCATGTAAAAGAAATAAAAAATTTATGCCGCTTCTCAGGGTGAGTCGCTGTCATTTGAATATATCTTAAGCAGCTTTACTTTAAGCAAAGTTCGGTCCGAAAAAGCACTATATACCAATTTTTAGCTAATGTCTGCACTCCGGCGATTTTGCAATTTTATGTCTCACTTTTATACGGCAGATGTTTTACATCGTTTGGACTTTCCGGTCTGATGTTCATCGACGCCGAGAGATTATATCGATGGAAAGAGTAATGGGTGTATATCCTAACTATCCTATGATACAGATTACTATGACAGTTTCCTGTTTTTAGATGGGTACAGACAGTTTTCTGTCACAAGTAGATTTGGCGACTTAAAAGTGATTTAAGTTAAATGAGATATTTACTACTTGCAGATATAAGATTGATTAAAGATATTAATCTTTATCAATGACATTGTACTAAACAAATAGAAGTTGTGATGTTTTTACTATAAACATTGTATATTATGCTACATTTTAAAGTACTGTCTTTTTTATTATAATAAGATAAGTTTGCGTTGTATATTTTAATATAATGTTTTACGAAAAATTACCCTGATGTAAATAGTAAATTTAGTTTTAGAATAATAAATTTAATTAGAAGTTAAATTTTATTTTTTTATAAGATTTTCAATGTAATGAAAAATAATCCATTGACTTGTATGGTTGTACATATATATATTTAAAGAAAAAAAAGTAAATAAATTTAAAAAGTTGTTTTTTTACACTAAAAATATTAATAGCTTATTACGAATAAAAAATGTTTTTTGTAAATATCATGACGAAAAAAAATGGTTGCGATGAAACGATATTCTTTTAATTATTCATTTTATGCCATGTCATTGAAAAAATTTGTAAATTTTAAATACTATTATTATTATTACATGTTTTGGCAAATTTTGCGAACCAAATTAACCTTTTGAAAATCAAATTATACCTTTTTCAAACCAAATGAGACCTTTTGCAAATCAAATATAACTTTCTCAAAATGAAGAGTTTATTTACAGATTAATACTTGTTACATGTATCCTCAATTATAACTGCAGATTTACTTACATGTGTATGCATATGCATTTGTATGTGCGTATAGATTTGTGGTTTTTCCCTTTTTCGATATACATCGGCGAATTAGTGTTTTTAATGTATGTTTTTGTGCATATATATCTGTGTGCCAGTGTGTATGTACGCACAAGCTTACGTGTGTGAGTGTGTATGTAAATGCATATAAACAAATGCAAATGCTTACATGCAAATAATTAAACATGGCCATATGCGTAAATTAACATGCGCAAACGCATACACTAAAATGTTCATGCACATATATCCACAAACACATAAGCATGCGCATACCATAGAAACACATGTGCATGTATGCACATGTTGTGTATACATGTATACAGATGTACACAGATACTCATGCTCATGCATACATCTACCCAAGAAAACACATGTACATGCATAAGCATATGCACATACCATATATGTATATATGCACAAGCGCATATACACATGTTCATGAATAAACACATGCATATAAAATTGAATGTTTGAGCACATTAATACGTCTATATATGCAAATATATACATATGTAGTGCATGCATACATGTACATGCACATATATGCACACATATTTGCAAATACATACACAATTATATAAAGTGCACATACATTTTCATATATACTTCATATGTGCACACACAAACATTCAAACACACGAATCCAGATGCACACGCATATGTACATGTAAAATAAATGTAAACCACACGAACTCAAATACACACATGCTCAAGAGCATACACGCACGCCGTGGTTGAACATAAACGGTCTTGAACAAACTTACATACTCAAGCCTAAACACATACAATCATACAAACATATACAGACAAGCACTAATCTACACAGGCATACGAATACACATAGAAATTCACACAAACAAACATATACGTATTTACATTCTGATATATATATATATATATATATATATATATATATATATATATATATATATAAACGATGCGCATACATACACATCGGTATAAATACATATATACACAAATATACATAGAAATAATTCGTGTATGTATACCAAAACATAAACCCATAAATTCATACAAACTTACAAATGCATATGCATATGCGTACTTAAATAAATGTGTAATTATAGTTGAGGATGCATGCACATTCAATGTGTATATGTTTAGTGTACATCCTTACCCGTAGTGCAACACAACTCATACAGGGATGCATATTTAGTCCATATATATATATATATATACTGAAGTGACAAAAGTCATGGGATACCTCTTAATGTCGTGTCGGCCCTCCTTTCGCCCGGCGAAGTGCAGCAACTCGACGTGGCATGGACTCAACAAGTCGTTGGAAATCTTCTGCAGGAATATTGAGCCATGCTGTCTCGATAGACGTCCATAATTGTGAAAGCGTTGATGGTGCAGGATTTTGGGCACGAACAGACCTCTCGATGATGTCCCATAAATGCTCGATGGGATTCATGTCGGGCGATCTAGTTGGCCAGATCATTCGTTGGAATTGTCCAGAATGTTCTTCAAACCAATCGCGAATAGTTGTGGCCCGGTGACATGGCGCATTGTCATCCATAAAAATCCCATCGTTGTTTGGGTACATGAAGTCCATGAATGGCTGCAAGTGATCTCCAAGTAGCTGAACATAAGCATTTCCAGTCAATGTTCGGTCCAGTCGCACCAGAGGACCAAGTCCATGCCATGAAAACAGCCCACACCATTACGGAGCCACCACCAGCTTGAACAGTGCCTTGCTGACAGTTTGGATCCATGGCTTCGTGGGGTCTGTGCCACACTCGAACCCTACCATCAGCTCTTAACAACTGAAATCGTGACTCATCGGACCAGGCCGCGGCTCCGACTAACATTCCGCGTTCAAAGTCTGTTAATTCCCGTCGTGCGGTCATCATCACGTCAAAACCTCTTCACATGAATAACTTGAACAGAAATGAAAGCACTGCGCATTTATACCTGTTCTACGCGATGCTACTGCCATCTGAAAATTTGCATATTGCTATCCCATGACTTTTGTCACTTCAGTGTATATATATATATATATATATATATATACACGTCTTTATAAACATGCATTGGTACAAATATTAACCGATGAATAAAATCTTAATTTTGAGAAGGTTGAAATTTGTTTGAAAAAGATTTTAAATGACTTGCTAAACCTCTATAAAAGATATATATCCTGTATGAATGATATATTAAATTTCCGGCAATTTTTAACTTCATCCGAAATTGCTTTGCTAGTTTGGACATTAACATTCCTGATTTCAATTTTTTTTGAATCAGTCAATTATTATTTGTTAATTTATTCAAAGATTAATATAGCATGAAACATGAATTTTTTATTAAGTTTTTTAAAAAACGCTTAATATTTTATTTATGTAAAAACCAAATCATAATTGCTAATGGAAAATTACTTTTTGTCTTAAATGCGTTAAAAACCACTTTATCGATTTTGAATACTTTAAAACTCTTCCAAAATTTTGTTCATATATTAATTAAAGGTTTTTTACTAAAGAATAAGTTAAATTTAGTCCAATAATGTAATTTGTAATGCGTTTTTACCTACAACCGTTATTTTTAAAAATAACTGAACGGCAAACGTTAAGAAATTTTAGAGACAACTTAAAAGTTTAATAAATAATATCGGGAAAATTTACAATTCTGTTATCGTGTAAAAACAAAAATGATTACATTGCATTTTGAAATACGTGATCAATTTATATTTATGAGGATAGAGACTACACATGTGCTGAAGATGCAATATAATTATTAAAATATGAAGTGAAAAAGGCAATTTTCAAGAAGAAAATAGTCTATGTTTCCATGTCATGTGAAAGTAAAAATTTGTGTTAGTGTCTTGCATAATATAATATTTATAATTCCACCAATAAAAAAATTGATATTTAATATTTTAATGTTATAATATAACTGTTACGACAAAATTACTTATCCTATATCCTAATTATTTGTAAATTTTTTTAAATCTAATGATATTTTTTGGAAGTGCACAGTTATATAAGTTACACAAAATCTATTCGCAAATAAATTCTCAGAAATTACTTCATACTATTAATTGAATATGTTTTAACATTTTCATTGCGTAATATTTAAATATTTACCTTTTGAAGTGCAAATAATTTGCATAAAGTACTGATAAATGATGTTCATAATCAAGAAGATAATGAGGCGTATACATAATTGACTTATTGTTTAAAAATATATGCTTATTATTGTTTTAAAGTCTATACATAAAAAATTAATTATACTTTTATTATTGTTTTTTAATGATGATAGAGTTTGGAATGAAATTATATAAATAAAATTTTTATAATATAATCAATCATTAATATATATGTATCTATAGAAAACCCATCAATACACACTCCCACCCCCACCCACCCCCACACCCCCACCCACCCACACCCACACACCCACACACATGCACACACACACATGCACACATACACGAATATATATATATGTGTGTGTATATATATACACGATATATTTATACATATATATTCTCGTTAATTAAATAAAACAAGAAGAATAGTTTGATAATACGATAACATTTAAATACAAGCAATTTCGGCAACACGCCATTCATTAACTACTAGAATAATCATACCCATTGCCAACATACAAAGTATAATATATCAAAATACAAAATAATGATGACATTTATAATTCAAGAAATTGATGAGTACTAAAGAATACCTACATTTAGACCATCCTATGCTATTCTGACTTTTCAATAGACAAAGATTTCATCAAGTCAGCCGATGTAGTTGTGATGTTTGGTTGACCTACTTTTTACATTGTAAAGGACAAGTTATTTGCAGTTTTCGACACCATATGATCTTTCATATTTTAAACACAACTTCAAACCAGTTCCAAATTGTATACTCTTGATGGTGGCGAGATCAGTAATTCAGTTGTTTTTGTCTATTTTCCAATTGGTGCCAATATTACCTTTGTTCCTAAAACTGAAAAGATAAGTATTGTTATTTTGTTTAAATCCGGTAGGTTTTCTCACATTATCAGTTTGGAATATAGTTCTTTCTTTTAGTATTCATTTTTACACTTTCATAGTCATCTAACTTGATGGCAAGTTCGTTTCTTCGAGTTTTCTCTCTCAATTTGGGGCTTTTTCTTTCTACTTTCTTTTTAAATTTATCTATTATGATATTTAATAATTTCTTTACAAATTCTCCGTCATAGATAGGGCTTTTTAGTTATCAATTTTTTAAGTTTAATAATCTTTAAAATATCAGCCTTTTGAATTCCTACTTGGGATGTAAATATTTTCAGGCCTTACATTAAAACCTTTCAGAGATATGCCATTACGTTTTTTTTTTAAATAAATACTTCTTAATAATATACACATACAATACAGTATTACAGTTATATCTTCATACAATATTACAATAGTAACATCTATAAAAAATATTCTTAGTAGTAAGCCGTTTTTAACATTGCTCGTTAGTGAAATAATTTTTTTTTTATCACCTCTGATTAATTCCGTAATCCTGGCTGCCTCGCTTCTGACAACATAATTTGTAGATTAGTTGCCGTTGATTAAATAAAGCAAGGTGCTTCAAAAAGAGTAGTTAAAAATACGTTAACTTTTAAATACATACTATTTAGGCACGGCATCATTTATCAACTACTGGCATAATAATTAAAGTAATCATATCCTTTGCAAAAATACAAAGTATAATGTGCCAAAATACAGAGTTCCATTTACAGTTCAAGAAATTTTTAAGTAGCAAAAAAATTCACACACACACACGAAAGTCATACTGATGCTTTCATTATATATATAAAGAAAGCATCACTATTATTTGTCCTAAAATTAAGGACATAAAATAAAATGCATAGACATAACGGATAAACAAACAAAATATCATGCAATAGCATTTAAAATATGCTTTAATATTTATTTAATAATAATAATTAAAATTTGTAATATAAGAATGTTTGATTTAATTGAACTATTTGTTTACCTTTATATTCCGAATATTTTGAGAAATATTAGTTAAAACTTTAGTTGAAGATAATATATAATGAAATGTTTTTGTATACATTTATACACATTATTTAAGTATTATTTTCAAAGTTAAGAAATGTAACAAAGATTAAAAATGAAATAAAGAAATATTTTACATAAAAGTAGGAGATATTTTTTTAGCGAGATCATTAATAAAAATCATAAATGAAAAAAAAAAAAAAAACTTTTACAATTACATTTTTTTTTTTAAATTTAAAATAACTTTTCAAGTATGAATCCAGCATTTTTTTATTTTTATCTTTGAACCATTATTTTTTAACTTTAAAATGTCAGTATTTTTTTTTACAGAAATAAAAAAAATTATACTATATTCGAAGAAAAAGATTTTTTTGTATGAAACAAAGATTTTTGATAGAATTAAAGAAACTCCCAAAAGTTCAATTTGCTTTCTATTATTATTGAAACCATTTCTACGGGATTTCTTTTCAGTAATGCCTTTCAATTAGTATTCCTGAAGTATAAAAATGGCTGACCGTTTTAATTAAAAATGATTAATTCCAAAATGGCTTAAATCTTCTCATTAGAAAAGGCAAGCGTTGAAAAGCGGTTAATGAAATATCAATATTATTGAAGCATTCGTTGAATTAGTGAAAAATATTGAATATCAATTATTCAAAGAACTAATAGTACAAAATCACGAGATATTGACTAAACGTAATTCCCAAAATCAAAGACAGAATAAAGAAATGTGAATTTATGATTAACCATAAAATATGACTAAAAATATTCTTTAAACTAATAGAAACTAATTTAAAATTCGATTCCAAATGTTCGAAGACAATATAATAAAGTTGATCTTTTATCGAGAATTTAGTGGCAGTTACTATGTTCTTTAGGTTTTTGAGTTATACAAATCCACAAGCAAATAATCTTTTGTTTTATAATTTACTAGTTCATATGATTTGGTGGCAACCAGTTGCAGTCAAATTATAAATTTTTTAATTTGGTAATTTTAATTAAAAATGTATTAGTGAAAAGTACTAAGAAATCCAGAGAAAATACGCTGAACAAATTAGCCTAAATTTTTTTATTATTCAAAACAATAAAAAAGCCTGATATAATGCTTTTAGCTAATCGAATTTAAGTTTTATGATATTTTTAACACAGATAAAAAATTATATAAATTCTTTAAAAACATTAAATTACAAGAAAATAAACAAGCAATGAGGAAAACTCTAGTAAATATAATAAATGAAACCAGCAATCATTTATAAATTTACGTAAATTGCGTATATCAATTGATAAAAAAAAGCTATATCATTTCTAAATATTAAACAAATTTAACTCTAATGAAAATATTTTGACAAAATCGCAGAATAGTGGTCGTTGGGATTTGGCGTTAAGAAAACTGTTCGCCAGAGTGCTTCAAGTAATGTATTGCAAATTGTTAGTGAAGTGAATTGCTAACATTAGAAGAACCCTGAGTTACCACATTTGGCAACATATCGAACATTTGGCGCCAAAAAAGATGCCCAACTTCAGCGGCCCCTATTTTGCAATTTGGCTAATATTCCATATACGAGTAAACTCGCAATTTTTTTTTTTAATTATGAAAGACATTTCCTGTATTTACATTTAACTCATCAAAAGTTTTAACTATAGGTAGATGACTTAAAAATAAATATACAGAAATATTAATTTGATTATGGCAAAAAAAGAAAAATAATGCAATAAAAAAATGAGTGAAAAAAATTATTGCATAATTGAACATTTGAAATTGACACAAGAAAATTAAAAATAACAAAAATTTTAAAACTTATCATTTTAAACTTAAGGGAATTTTTTAGAAAAATGATTTTTCTTATTCACTGAAATGCTTACAAATTATAAATTAATGAAAAAAATAAAACAATGATAATAAAAGAATTTAACCATATATACATGTTACCTGATATACTGACATACTGATATACATGTTACCTATAAAATTTCGAATTTAATTTAAGAATAAAAAATATAACACATTTAAAAAAAAACCTGTAGAATTCTAATAGATTTTCTTTTCTTGAAATATCTCATTTTCTATTTGAAATTAAATTAAATCTTTGCTTTCAGAAGACGATCTTTTAAAAATAATATTACATAAATTTTTCTTAATTAATTTTTTTTTTTTATTAAGTTATTTAATAATTACTTAATTATTTTGTAAATAAATATTATGTATAAAAACTTGGAAAATTTCAAAAAATTACAGTTTTCAGTGAAAAAATCCAAAATTGAAAATGGTAAAAATGTCTCCCCAAAATTGAAATGGCTCCCCCACAATAATACCCATATATTTTATATGTGAAAAAATACATCACTGCCACCAGATCACTGCTGATTCACCAGATAAGAAATTTTTTTAAAATAATAATTATTAAAAATAATTATTTTATTATTAAAAGAATAATTTTTTTCCATTTATAACTTCTTTGAAAAGATTCTTGAAATTAAATACGACCGGTTTAACATTAAAAAAATGGTTTCATTTAATTAAAATATAAAAGGATTTTTCATTATTTTCAACCATTTAACCAGATAAAAAATTAATAAATTCACCCGAATAAAAATTGAATTTCTTAATGTTATAATTTAAAATACTGCGCAAAAATTATTTCGTAAAAAGTGTATTAACGGTTTTTTTTTTTAAAGATTTAGTGCCGAAATGAAAAAAATATTAATTTCTAAATTAAAAACTGTTGAAAAAAATTCTTTCATTATTTACTGAAAGTTACAGAAATTTTATTGATGAATTTAATTACATTACATTATCAATATAATAAAGATTTTGAAAACTTGTATTTTTTATTTCTTTCGCATTCTTTTCAATTACATCGATAAGGATTAAAATGATATGTTATTCATAAACAGTTGTAATTGTTTTTAAATACAAAAGTTCATCTCAATATTTGGCAATTTTATAAATTAAATCAGTTATTAAAATATGAAAATTAATATGCAGGGGGATTATATTTAAAGTACCACATTCAAAAATGGTCTAATCCATTCTAATGACCTTATCTCCGATTTTTTTTAAATCATTTTTATTATATTTCGAACTTTACATTTTCATTTCCCGAAACAAAAATGCAAGGTTTTTTTGAATTTTAGTAAAGTTTCTGAAGTTTCTATTTCTATAATCATCAATAAATTTTAAAGTACTTCACAAATAAAAAAAAATTCTAAATTAAATGGTTCTTAAGTTTTATTTCTTAAATTACTTTTCAGAAAATCAGACGAGATTTAAAATTAAATGTATTCAAAGATGGTTTTTAATTACTTTTAAATTAAAATTATCAGTAGCTCAATTTCCTATCATTTTGATATTTTAGAGAATAAATTAATTATTAAAATATGGAAAGCAATTTACCTATGAGATTCAGGAAAGAAATGCAATTATTCGAAAAAAGTTCTTGCTTGAAAACGATCGATTTGAATTGAACGAAAATGGTTGTCTTAAGCATATACGTACCAAACGATATTTCTTATTTTTAATTTTTTTTATTTATAATCTTTTATTTTTCAATTTTCGAGCCTTATAAATCCATTTCTTGAATAAGATATATTAAAAGCTCATTAAAATTTCTGAATTCTCGAATTACTCGTTAAGGAAATATGGAATTGAATTATTTCGTTTCAAATTTTTAAGAAACTTTCGAGATGATTATAATTAAAAAACAAAAGATTGAGAGAGAGAGCAAAGGTTCTACTTATCAAAAGAGTTTTATAATTTCCCTTCTCAAAAATAGATTCTGGCAGTAGATGGAGAATCAAAATAATTGTTTTTCTGAAATATCTTCAAAAGCAGCACTGCAGTAATTAATTTTTGGAATAAAATCCCACAACTTAACCTTTTCGAATTAATATTTTCCCATTTGTGTTTTATTTATTTTTTTTTTCTTTTCACTTTCTATTCTACCTTGGAACTATCTTGAGATATCAAAAAAGTGAGAAGTGATTTATTTTGGAAATCGAAAACACAGTTTTATATATATCGCATTTAATAAAGTTCAATGTTATGATATTCTGTCTTGTAAAAGTTTTCCAATAATAAATTTATCAGATGTTATGCAAGCGATCTTTAGAATTACCCAATATTTAAAAAAAAATAGTATACTTTTGAATTTCTGTGATAAATTTCAACAAGATATAAGAGGAAATATGTATAATAAATCGCATTATAGATTTTTAGAATGCTAAAGTTGTGGATATGCTAAATTGGATTAGAAAAATCTAAATGTTTTATTTTTTATTGGCATTTTTTTCCATGTCCATTAAATTTTCTGAATTTTTTATTTCTGTAATCATCAATAAATTTTAAAGGGCTTTTACAAAAGATAAAAAAATCATAAATTAAATAGTTCTTAAATTTATTCCTTAAAATCCTTTTCAGGTAAAGCAGACGAGATTTAAAAATGAAATGTATTTAAAGATGATTTTAATTACTGAAATATCTCATCTTCCTATCATTTTGATATTTTAGGAATAAATTAATTATTAAAGTATAGAAAGCAATTTACCTATGAGATTCAAGAAAAGAAATGGAATTATTCGAAAAAGTTCTTGTTGAAAACGATCAATTCGAATCGTACGAAAATTGCTATCTTAAGCATATGCGTACCAAACGATATTTCTTACTTTTCATTTTTTTATTTATAATCTTTTATTTTTCAATTTTCGAGCCTTGCAACCCGTTTCTCGGAATAAGATATATTAAAAGCTCATTAAAATTTCTGAATTCCTCGAATTACTCGTTAAGGAAATAGGGAACTCGAATTACTTCGTCTCGAATTTTTACAAAACGTTTGAGATGATTATAATTAAAAACAAAAGATTTAGAGAGAGAAAAGGTTCTACTTATCAAAAGAGTTTTATAATTTCTCTTCTCAAAAATCGATTCTGGCAGTGGAGAGTCATAATAATTATTTTTCTGAAATATCTCCAAAAAGCAGCCTCTGCAGTAATTAATTTTCGGAATAAAATCACAACATAACCTTTTTGAATTAACATTTTTTCCGTTTCTTTTCACTTTCTATTCTACCTTGAAAATGAATCTAGAGATATCAAAAAGTGAGAAATGATTTATTTCGGAAATCGAAAACAGAGTTTTATATATATTGTATTTAATAAGTTAAATGTTATGATATTTTACCTTGAAAAGTTTCCAATAACAGGTTTATCAGATGTTATACAAACCGTGATTTTGAATTATGCCATATTTTTAAAAATTATACTTTTATATTTTATGTAATACATTTCCACAAAATATGAGAGGAATTAATGTATAATAATTATACATAACAAAATCTCATTATAGATTTTTGCATTGCTAAATTGTTTGATATGCAAAATTGGATTAGAAAAAAAGAAATATTGTATTTTATTGGCAAATCCGATTCGATGCTAAAAAATATTGTCTGCTATAGAAAATTTTATTTATAACAATACATTTTGCGGTAATAGAATAATTATTTTTAAAAAAAAAAATAATGTTTCAAAAAGTTCAATATTAAAGTTTAAAAATATGTTTTTTTTTTATAATAATTCAAAACCGAAGCAGATTTGAAGAGAATTAACGTAATTCATAGCTTGGCAAATTTAATAAAATTTTTATCGTGCGATTATTTATTGTCTGTTAAGATGAATTCCTTTTAAACATTCAATATGCAGGACGATTATAATTAAAAATCCAACTCAAAATTCTGTAAAAAAACACTTGTCACAATGAGTTCAAATTTGAACTGAAGATATTTGGAGAAGAGGGAAACTGTATGGTATCAAAAAGAAAAGTTCCAAATAAAAGTTCTATCGATTTTTCGCATCCAATGTGGAAGACCTTGCCGTGGTGGATGGGCTTTCCACTAACAGTGTCACAAAGGCGAATGACTTGAAGTCATTTTCCGTCATGAAACCGAAACAATCACGCACATTGAACACTACACTTGGTTTAATGTGTAAATACGTTGTAATTTCGATTAAAATGTCACTTGCAGCCGAGTTCACTTTCTTTACGCCGCTCACAGCGCCATCTATTAATACACTCTGGAACCTTTTTGAATGCCATATCGTTTCTCCTTCAAGTATCTTCAGTCCAAATTTGAACTCATTGTGACGAGTGATTCTTTTTTCAGCATTTTGAAAGTGGGTCTTTAATTATAATCACCCTGTATTTTACAATACTTAAGATTTTTTTTCCCAAGTTCATGAAAGTTTCAGAATTTTTTATTTGTTTAATCATCCATAAATTTCAAAGTGCTTTTTACAGAAAATAAAAAAAAAAAAATTCTAAATTAAATGTTCTTAAATTTATTCCTTAAAATCTTTTTCAGAAAAGCAGACGAGATTTAAAAACGAAATGTATCTAAAGATGGATTTATTTACTTTTAAATTAAATATATCAGTAGTTGATCTCATTATCATTTGGATATTTTAGAGAATAAATTAATTATTAATATATAGAAAGCAATTTACCTATAAGATTCAAGAAAAGAAATGGAATTATTCGAAAAAGTTCATGTTGAAAACGATCAATTCAAATCGAACGAAAATTGCTGTCTTAAGCATATGCGTACCAAACGATATTTCTTATTTTTAATTTTTTTTATTTATAATCTTTTATTTTTCAATTTTCGAGCCTTTTATACTTCCGTTTGAATAAGATATATTAAAAGCTCATTAAAATTTCTGAATTCTCGAATTACTCGTTAAGGAAATATGAAACTCGAATTATTTCCTTGTCTCGAATTTTTACGAAACTTTTGAGATGATTCTAATTAAAAACAAAAGATTGGGAGAGAGAGAGAGAAAAGGTTCTACTTATCAAAAGAGTTTTATAATTTCCTTCTCAAAAATCGATTCTGGCAGCGGAGAGTCATAATAATTATTTTTCTGAAATATCTCCAAAAGCATCACTGCAGTAATTAATTTTTTGAATAAAATCACAACTTAAACCTTTTTGGATGAATATTTACCCGATTGTGTTTTATTTATTTATTTTTTCACTTTCTATTCTAGTATGTAACTGAATCTGGAGATATCAAAAAGTGAGCAGAGATTTATTTCAGAAATTGAAAATACAGTTTTATATATATTACATTTAATAAGCACAATGTTATCATATTTTACCATGAAAGTTTTCCAATAATAAATTTGTCAGATGTTATGCAAACGGTGATTTAGAATTATGTCGTCTTTTTCAAAAATAGTATACTTTTAAGAATTTATGTTATAAATTTTCACAAGATATGAATGGAAATATTCATAGTAAATGTACATTATAGATTTTTGAAGCTAACCAAATAGTTGATATGCAAAATTGATTAAGGAAAATGAAATGTTTTATTTTTGTTGGCAAACCGATTTGTTGATAAAAAGATATATTCTGTCTGATATAGATAATTTTATTTATTACAATAAATTTTGCAGCAATTGAATAATTATTTTTACCATAATGTCTAAATAAGTTTAATATTAAAGTTTAAAAATATTGTTTTTTTTATAATAAATCATATTAAAAATAGACTGCGTAGACAATTTTACGTAATTCATAGCTTAAACAAAAATTAATAAAATTTTTATCGTGGGATTATTTATTGTTTCTTATGATGAATTCCTTTAAACATTAAATATACAGAGTGATTATAATTAAAGTCCCTTTGAAAATTCTTGTAAAAAAGGACCACTTCCTTTAAGAACCATTCGTCACAATGAGTTCAAATTTGAACTGAAGATACTTGAAGAAGGGGGAAACGGTATGGCATCAGTTCCATCGATTTTCCCATCCAATTGGGTATGGCTTGTCGTGGTAGATGGGCTTTCCACTCAAAGTGTCACAACTGTTGAATGACTTGGAAGTAATTTTTTCCTTAAAAAAAACTAATCAATCAAGCACATTGAACACTACAGTTGGTTTAATATGCAACTCATGCAAAATATGTTGTAATTTCGATTCAAAATATCACTGGCAGCCGAATTCATCCCTCTAATAATACACTCTAGAACATTTTTTTGATCCAGTGCCATTTCCCTCTTTCTTCAAGTACCTTCAGTTCAAATTTGAACTCACAATGAGTGACGAATGTGAACTCACAATGAGTGACATTGACGTGAGTGATTATTTAATTATAATCACCTTGTATTTTTTGAGATTTCTTTTATGAAGGCAAATGTTCGAAAAGTTCTTGAGTGATCTAAATCGTACAAAAAATGCTACCATAGGCGATTGCGTACCAAACGATGTTTCTTACATTTTTTAGAATTTTTTATTTTAAATTTTCGAACTTTATATTAGCATTTTCTAAAACAAAAGGCAAAAATTTTTTTTGAAGTTCATTAAATATCTTCTGAATTTTTTTTCTAAAAACATCAATAAATTATAAAGTGCTTTGCAAATTACAAAAAAAAATTCTAAATTAAAAGGTTTTCTAAATTTATTCTTTAAATCCTTTTCACTGAAAGCAGACGAGATTTAAAATGAAATGTAAAGATGGTTTTTAATTACTTTTAAATGAAATATATCAGTAGATTATCTCAATATCGTTTTGATATTTTAGGAGAATAAATTAATTATTAAAATAAGGAAAGCAATTTACCTATGATTTCACGAAAAGAAATGCAATTATTCGAAAAGGTTCTTGTTGAAAACGATCAATTGAATCGAACGAAAATTGCTGTCTTAAGCATATGCGTACCAAACGATATTTCTTATTTTTAATTTTTTTTTTATTTATAATCTTTTATTTTCAATTTTCGAGCCTTATACTTCCGTTTCTTGAATAAGATATATTAAAAGCTCATTAAAATTTCTGAATTCTCGAATTACTCGTTAAGGAAATATGAAACTCGAATTATTTCGTCTCGAATTTTTACGAAACTTTTGAGATGATTCTTAATTAAAAACAAAAGATTGGGAGAGAGAGAGAGAGAAAAGTTCTACTTATCAAAAGAGTTTTATAATTTCCTTCTCAAAATCGATTCTGGCAGCGGAGAGTCATAATAATTATTTTTCTGAAATATCTCCAAAAGCATCACTGCAGTAATTAATTTTTGGAATAAAATCACAACTTAAACCTTTTTGGATGAATATTTTCCCGATTGTGTTTTATTTATTTATTTTTTTCACTTTCTATTCTAGTATGTAACTGAATCTGGAGATATCAAAAAGTGAGCAGAGATTTATTTCAGAAATTGAAAATACAGTTTTATATATATTACATTTAATAAGCACAATGTTATCATATTTTACCATGAAAAGTTTTCCAATAATAAATTTTGTCAGATGTTATGCAAACGGTGATTTAGAATTATGTCGTCTTTTTCAAAAATAGTATACTTTAAGAATTTATGTTATAAATTTTCACAAGATATGAATGGAAATATTCATAGTAAATGTACATTATAGATTTTTGAAGCTAACCAAATAGTTGATATGCAAAATTGATTAGGAAAAAATGAAATGTTTTATTTTTTGTTATAAAACCGATTTGTTGATAAAAAAGATATATTCTGTCCGATATAGATAATTTTATTTATTACAATAAATTTTGCAGCAATTGAATAATTATTTTTACCATAATGTTTAAATAAGTTTAATATTAGTTTAAAAATATTGTTTTTTTTATAATAAATCGTATTAAAAATAGACTGCGTAGACAATTTTACGTAATTCATAGCTTAAACAAAATTAATAAAATTTTTATCGTGGGATTATTTATTGTTTCTTATGATGAATTCCTTTAAACATTAAATATACAGGGTGATTATAATTAAAGTCCCTCTTTTTGAAAATTCTTGAAAAAGGACCACTTCTTTTAAGAACCATTCGTCACAATGAGTTCAAATTTGAACTGAAGATACTTGAAGAAGGGGGAAACGGTATGGCATCAGTTCCATCGATTTTTCCCATCCAATTGGGTATGGCTTTGTCGTGGTAGATGGGCTTTCCACTTCAAAGTGTCACAACTGTTGAATGACTTGGAAGTAATTTTTCCCCTTAAAAACTAATCAATCAAGCACATTGAACACTACAGTTGGTTTAATATGCAACTCATGCAAAATATGTTGTAATTTCGATTCAAAATATCACTGGCAGCCGAATTCATCCCTCTAATAATACTCTAGAACATTTTTTTGATCCAGTGCCATTTCCCTCTTCTTCAAGTACCTTCAGTTCAAATTTGAACTCACAATGAGTGACGAATGTGAACTCACAATGAGTGACATTGTGACGAGTGATTATTTAATTATAATCACCTTGTATTTTTGAGATTTCTTTTTATGAAGGCAAATGTTCGAAAAGTTCTTGAGTGATCTAAATCGTACAAAAATGCTACCATAGGCGATTGCGTACCAAACGATGTTTTCTTACATTTTTTTAGAATTTTTTATTTTAAATTTTCGAACTTTATATTAGCATTTTCTAAAACAAAAGGCAAAATTTTTTTGAAGTTCATTAAATATCTTCTGAATTTTTTTTTTCTAAAAACATCAATAAATTATAAAGTGCTTTTGCAAATTACAAAAAAAAAAAAAATTCTAAATTAAAAGGTTTCTTAAATTTATTCTTTAAATCCTTTTCACTGAAAGCAGACGAGATTTGAAATGAAATGTAATTAAAGATGGTTTTTAATTACTTTTAAATGAAATATATCAGTAGATTATCTCAATATCGTTTTGATATTTTAGGAGAATAAATTAATTATTAAAATAAGGAAAGCAATTTACCTATGAGATTCACGAAAAGAAATGCAATTATTCGAAAAGGTTCTTGTTGAAAACGATCAATTCGAATCGAACGAAAATTGCTGTCTTAAGCATATGCGTACCAAACGATATTTCTTATTTTTAATTTTTTTTTTTATTTATAATCTTTTATTTTTCAATTTTTCGAGCCTTATACTTCCGTTTCTTGAATAAGATATATTAAAAGCTCATTAAAATTTCTGAATTCTCGAATTACCGTTATGAAATATGAAACTCGAATTATTTTCGTCTCGAATTTTTACGAAACTTTTGAGATGATTCTAATTAAAAACAAAAGATTGGGGAGAGAGAGAGAAAAGGTTCTACTTATCAAAAGAGTTTTATAATTTCCCTTCTCAAAATCGATTCTGGCAGCGGAGACATAATAATTATTTTTCTGAAATATCTCCAAAAGCATCACTGCAGTAATTAATTTTGGAATAAAATCACAACTTAAACCTTTTTGGATGAATATTTTCCCGATTGTGTTTTATTTATTTATTTTTTCACTTTCTATTCTAGTATGTAACTGAATCTGAGATATCAAAAAGTGAGCAGAGATTTATTTCAGAAATTGAAAATACAGTTTTATATATATTACATTTAATAAGCACAATGTTATCATATTTTACCATGAAAGTTTTCCAATAATAAATTTGTCAGATGTTATGCAAACGGTGATTTAGAATTATGTCGTCTTTTTCAAAAATAGTATACTTTAAGAATTTATGTTATAAATTTTCACAAGATATGAATGGAAATATTCATAGTAAAATGTACATTATAGATTTTTGAAGCTAACCAAATAGTTGATATGCAAAAATTGGATTAGGAAAAATGAAATGTTTTATTTTTGTTAAAAACTGATTTGTTGATAAAAAGATATATTCTGTCCGATATAGATAATTTTATTTATTACAATAAATTTTTGAAAGCAATTGAATAATTATTTTTACCATAATGTTTAAATAAGTTTAATATTAAAGTTTAAAAATATTGTTTTTTTATAATAAATCGTATTAAAAAATAGACTGCGTAGACAATTTTACGTAATTCATAGCTTTAAACAAAAATTAATAAAATTTTTATCGTGGGATTATTTATTGTTTCTTATGATGAATTCCTTTAAACATTAAATATACAGGGGTGATTATAATTAAAGTCCTCTTTGAAAATTCTTGAAAAAGGACCACTTCTTTTAAGAACCATTCGTCACAATGAGTTCAAATTTGAACTGAAGATACTTGAAGAAGGGGGAAACGGTATGGCATCAGTTCCATCGATTTTCCCATCCAATTGGGTATGGCTTGTCGTGGTAAGGGCTTCCACTCAAAGTGTCACAACTGTTGAATGACTTGGAAGTAATTTTTTCCTTAAAAAAAACTAATCAATCAAGCACATTGAACACTACAGTTGGTTTTAATATGCAACTCATGCAAAATATGTTGTAATTTCGATTCAAAATATCACTGGCAGCCGAATTCATCCCTCTAATAATACACTCTAGAACATTTTTTTGATCCAGTGCCATTCCTCTCTTCTTCAAGTACCTTCAGTTCAAATTTGAACTCACAATGATGACGAATGTGAACTCACAATGAGTGACATTGTGACGAGGATTATTTAATTATAATCACCTTGTATTTTTGAGATTTCTTTGATGAAGGCAAATGTTCGAAAAGTTCTTGAGTGATCTAAATCGTACAAAAAATGCTACCATAGGCGATTGCACGTACCAAACGATGTTTCTTACATTTTTTAGAATTTTTATTTTAAATTTTCGAACTTTATATTAGCATTTTCTAAAACAAAAGGCAAAATTTTTTTGAAGTTCATTAAATATCTTCTGAATTTTTTTTTCTAAAAACATCAATAAATTATAAAGTGCTTTGCAAATTACAAAAAAAATTCTAAATTAAAAAGGTTTCTTAAATTTATTCTTTTAAATCCTTTTCACTGAAAGCAGACGAGATTTGAAATGTAATTAAAGATGGTTTTTAATTACTTTTAAATGAAATATATCAGTAGATTATCTCAATATCGTTTTGATATTTTAGGAGAATAAATTAATTAAAATAAGGAAAGTACACCTATGAGATTCACGAAAAGAAATGCAATTATTCGAAAAGGTTCTTGTTGAAAACGATCAATTCGAATCGAACGAAAATTGATGTCTTAAGCATATGCGTACCAAACGATATTTCTTATTTTTAATTTTTTATTTATAATCTTTTATTTTTCAATTTTCGAGCCTTATACTTCCGTTTCTTGGAATAAGATATATTAAAAGTCATTTAAAATTTCGGAATTTTCCAATTTCTCGTTAAAGAAATATGAACTCGAATTACTTCGTTTCAAATTTTTACGAAACTCTTGAAACGATTATAGAATTAAAAACAAAAAAGATTGAGAGAGAGGAAGAAGAGGTTCTACTTATCAAAGGGTTTTACAATTTTCCTTCTCAAAATCGATTCTGGCAGTGGAGAGTCACAATAATTATTTTTCTGAAATATCTTCAAAAGCATCACTGCAGTAATTATTTTTTGGAAAAAATCACAACTTAACTTTTGAATGAATATATTTTTCTGATTGTATTTTGTTTATTTATTTATTTTTTTCACTTTCTGTTCTCACCTTGGAACTGAATATAGAGATATCAAAGAATGAAAAACTCGAAAACGCAGTTTTATATATTGTATTTAATAAGTTCAGTGTTATGATATTTTACCTTGAAAAGATTTCCAATAATAAATTTATCAGATGTTATGCAAATATTGATTTAGAATTATGCCCTATTTTTCAAGAATAATATACTTTTGGGGTTTCTGTAATAAATTTCCACAACTTGTGAGAGGAAATATTCATACTAAATCTCATTATAGATTTTTTAGGCTAATGAAATAGTTGATATGGAAAAATGGATTAGAAAATCGAAATGTTTTATTTTTATTGGCAAAACCGATTGTTGATAAAAAAAGATTAAGTCTGCTGTAGAAAATTTATTTATAACATTAAATTTTGTAGTTATAGAATAATTAATATTACCATAATATTTAAATAAGTGTGATTTTTAAATTGTTTTTTTATTAATAATTAATCATATTTAAAGCAGGGAGATAATAATTATACTCGCGTTCGTGATAACATTAAGTCACACGTGCTTCTTTGTGGTACAAAAATGTGTAACGCCTAGAGGCTATGGCTACTTACCCAGGAAAATGACTATGCCTACTCATTCGAACTTTAAATAGGAAATACTACTGTTAAATGCAGTTGGCCTGTCTTATGTTCAAGAAATTAAAATGATTTGTGTAGACAGGTATATTAATATTTTGCAATTTCTAGAGGCAAATATCATGATAAAAACAAAATAAAACAAGATATCAAGTTCTTTACTGTAAATGGTAAATACATCACTTTCCAGTGGATTCTATCATATGTTAGAATTGATGGAAACGAAATGGTAGATCTTCTGGGGGAAGAAAAGGAAAATAAGACAGTAGAAAAAGAACATAGAAAACTGGACAGGTGTCTATCCTTCACGACTCTTTCAGAGAACAATGCTGGACAAAAATTAAGTCATCGTCTCTTAGTAAATTATTATCTAACACAAAAAGGAAAAGTCTGGGAGGCAATCACGGATGAGTGGAAAATTGAATAGAAAAACTCACAAAGAGGTTATTGCCAATTATAGGTGGAAAAATGGACACGGCTGCTTAATATCTGGCCAAAATAGGGATTGCGAACTCTGATATTTGTGTCTTATGTAAGGTAGAGAAAATGAATAAGGCCCATCTGATTGTTTTCTGGGACTGCACTCTAACTTTACAGATACATGGTGATATGTGTACTTTTATTGAGGGCCAGAGAAAAACACGTCCTGATCACATGGTCTTTTTTATTAGGATGTTTCTAGTTTTTTAAATTTTTATCCTTAGAACATTTAACTTGTTTTTAATTGTTTTTTCTCATTTTTGTTAAGAATGACTGGTCTTTTCCCTTTGTAATTTGATTTGTTTGTATGTTCTTTTGGTTTCTACTGTAAGAGGTCAAATTTGTCTTTATTGAGTTCCAATAAGCCATAGGCAACAACAACAGTATTCAAAGCTGATTTGTAGAGTTAAGAAACTCATAGTTTAGAAAATTTAATAAAATTTTTATCGTGTGTTATTTATTGTCTCTTTGATGGCCTCTTTAATAATTCAACATACATTAAGAATAAATACGGTGAGTTGTAAGAATTAAATTTGGGCAAAATTGCTTATTGATACTTATTTTTTTTTAATTACCAATAAATATTAAACTGTCCTCAGTGGTTTAAAATCACAGATCTAAAATTCCACCATAGAAAATATTAGATTAGAGATTTTACATTTTTAACAGAAATGTTTGCAAAATTCTGTTCTTTCCTAATTGAGTAATAAATAGGGACAACAATGGTAAACATTGTGGAAAAATATTTTCTTAATTACTGTGTTGTTTGTTTTTGCGATTTGCAAAATGAAACCTTTTCAGCTTAGGTATTACATAATGGTAAAATAATAATGGATAACATATGAACATAGGTAAAATGGCAGAATGGGGGCCGTTAGGATTTCGTATAAAAATCTAATCGCCAAAGTGAGCCAAATAATGTAATGCCATAGGTGAAATAAAGTACAAACAATACAAGAAATCCGCTATCAAGATGGCACTTATCGGACAGTTGGCAATAAAAAAGTCGCCAAGTCAATTACGCATCACTTAATTAAATATTGGAAATTATCACAAATATTTTGAGTAAATTGAAATGCAATACAAAAATATAACACCAATTGGAAATATTTAATGAAATTCAACATAACATGGATTTCAATCGAAATTTATGGAAAACTTCTTGAGCTCTATTATAGCTAGCGACGATAAAATTCCAGAGCCATTTAGTCGTTTGCCTGAGTTAATAAGTGTTTTAAAAAGTGACTTATGAAATGAATGAAGTAGCATGACACATGAAAGTAAGGGAATATGACGCTGTATTTAAACTGCGTATTGTATACTGTATATTATTTCTTCGAGTTAGGCTGCACGAGAAGATTTCCAAAGAGTGTCTTTATGACACAAAAACATTTTGAAATTACCTCTAAAAATCGTCTCAGAAAGTATTATTTAAAGAACTGGCTGGTATGTGTATTGCTGGAAAACTGACGTGAAATTCAAAGAGTGAAAAATAATTAAAATATTCAGTTCATGATTT